>PVJA010051088.1:0-13023 GCA_004027025.1 Myocastor coypus | reverse complement strand
AAAAAAAAAAAAAAAAAAGAAAAATAGAAACAAAATTTTTGTTAATAAGGAGAGAAAGAAGTCGGGCATGGTGGCACGCACCTGTAATCCCAGCACTCGGGAGGCTGAGGCAGGAGGATAAGTGTGAGTTCAAGACCAGCCTGGGCCACAAAAGTGAGCTCAAGGCCAGCCTGAACTGCATAGTGAGACCCTGTCTCAAAATGACAAAAAAAAAAAAAAGTCAAAAAAGAGTACCAATAAAGTTAACTTAAAAAATAATAATCCCACTGATGGTGAGTGCAGGAATGAAGAGGTGCTTAGAAGAGAAACAGATGGACAAGAGAGGCCACAGCTGTAGAAGCCAGGGTGCTGCGTGCCACAGCCTGGATTCTATACAGCCCAGAGGCCAACGCAGAAGACCTGGTCCCCAGTCTGGGCTGCAGAAGAGGTAGAGACTGGAATGGTCTGGGTAGGTGGTCTTCCAGACCCTGGGCCCTGCCCCTCTCCTTTCTTTTCCTTCCTGGCAACAAGAGCAATGGCTTTGCTCTGCATGCTCTCCCCCCAGGCCATAGACTAAAATGTGCACAGCCAGGAGCTAAAGTAAAACTTTTTGTAAGAGGATTTTCCTCAGGTATTTGTTATAGTACTAGAAAACTGACAAACTCAATATGCAACTAAAATTGATGACACAGATCAGCCAAATAGGTCAACAGGATTAAAGCCCTTGCAAGCAGGTACAGGGACCAGGGGTTTGGTCCCCAGGCCTTCTGTGTCGACCCTGCTTCTGGGGCAAGCTGAGATGGCAATTGAGACTGGGCATGGTGGCACATGCCTGTAAACCCAGTTCTTGGGAAGTTATAAACAGGCAGATCACCATGAGTCCAACCCAGTAGCGAGACCTTCAATACCATGTAGACCCTTCCCTAAAATACAAAAAGAATAAAAAATAAAATTGATAATACTATGTGTTCCCTCTTTTGAGTATGTCTCAAGCTTGTATAAACAGCTTTAAAACCAATGTTCTCATGTAGAAGATAATGACTTCTAGGTGTTCTACACCCTTAAAAAATCTCCACAACCATTGGAGTGCCCAGCTATCTATCTCTTATTTTTCAAGCCTTTATGCTTTATATCCCACACAGAGATGATGTTACCAGACACACCAGCCGGTAGAGTCTTGGGGCCTCTGGTGATAACTAAAAAGACAGAGTGACAGCACAGAAACACATCCTTACCTTTGTTTCCCTCAGGTATTTGCTTTTTCCTTTCCTCCTGTACTACAGACTCCTCTAGATCCTTTGGAGGTGGATCTACCAGTTCCCACTCCTCACTGGTATAAAATACAGTCCTCCGATTATCATTATGTCCTCTGCCAGGACGAAACGATGACATTGAATTCCTATCAGGAATGAAGAAATGTGTGATTTAAAAATAAGGAAAAGTAAAGTAAGCTTGGCAGCATAGTCCTATAATCTCAGCACTCAGAAGGCAGAGGCAGGAAAACTGCAAAGTCTATACCAGCTTGGGCAAGCTTAAGCCAGCCAAGACTTTTTCTCAAAAAGGGGGAAAATGGGTAAAAAGCAAGAAAAAATAAAACATACAATTTCATACATGTACGACTGACAAATTAAAAGATGTGATAATACCAAATTTTGATAAGGATATGAAGAAATGGTAACTGTTGTATACTGCTAGGAGTACAAATATTAAAAGAATAGGATACAGTTCAGTACTGATCCAAAACTACATAGAAACAAAATTAGAAGAATGCAAAGAAATTTTACAACAGTTTCTCAGCCTACCATAACAATATACAAAGGTACAACCTTCTGTTAAACACTTTAACAAGGAGGCCCCAGAACCCAGTGATTATATTTGTGTAAGGCCTGGCGGGTGTTTTCTTAATGTTACTGACCTAGGACCAAGAGGGAGCTGGACAACAGACAAAGCACACATACTGTATATGCCCAGTCACTTCCTCGGCCCTTCTAGTGCCTGGCACCAAGCTACACCTACACAGAAACTCCAGTCAACTGCAATCCCCAAGAAGCCAGTCCCCAAGATACTGAATTCTGGCTTTACAAACACATAGACCTATGGGGAAACTATTTCAGAATAGATGCTCTGAAGGAAAAAAAAAAAAATCACTCACAAGTGCTCCAACTACTTCTGTACATTTTGACACAACTGGTTTATTGCTTCCTGAGTACTGGCACCTCTGGTCCTGCCACACCAGCTTCAGTGGCCCCAACTGCAGTGAGTGTCTCGCAGAAGAAAGTCCATGCAGCATGAATGAGCATCTGCATCCCTGTGAGAAGCAAATTCTCCTTTCATTTGCCTGGGCTCCAGGCTGTGCCCCTGCTCTGGTTCTCAAAAGAATGAGCACAGGAAGAGGAAATGAAAGTGGGAAAGACACACACGCAGGCAGAGCAGGAAGAAGGGCACCCACTTTCCCCACCAAGGTTCTGCAGTTTCAGTCTGTCACAAGCCTGATTACATAAACCCATGCTCTCACCCACAGCTGGAGGGTGGCATGGGGTGCAGTATTACCTGCCAACCTCTGGAAACGGTGATCAAGCTCAAAGCAAAAGTGGAGGACAGTGCTGCATCAAAGCCTGGGTGAGCCTGGATGTGGTGAAACCCGTTCTACAACTGTCAGCAAGCATGGATCGCCACAATGCAGACTGGAGCACAAGCCTGCTACCCACACCATTCAGCGGAGGCAAAGCAAGGAGCCTGGTCTGGGCACCACACTATGGAGGCCATAGCCGTGCACACGTGGGATTCTTGAGGTGGTGCTGGTATCAGAGGCTATCCTCAACAGTGCCTGGTCTCTAAATGTCCCAGTTCCACCTGACTTTAAGAGAACTTTGGAGCCAAGGAGATAGCTCAGGGACACAAGCACCTGCCTGGCAAGTGCAAAGCCCTGTGTTTGATTCCCAGTCCAGCAATGTTTGACTACTCACTTCAGAGAATCAGGCCCCAGCAAGCAAAAGAGAAGCAGGCCACCCCTCCTTCACTAATCTGACAGGCTTCTCAACCCCCTCGGGCTACAAGCAGTGGTCACAGAAACAAAACTCTGCAGGAGGCCTGACAAGGAAGAACAAACTACTCCAGACTAGTGACAGAGGGCTCCAATGGACATAACAGGTGGTGTCAAAAGCCCCACTACTGCCAGCCTTCTTCTGTCCCTTTAGGTGAGAGCAGGAATCTATGGCACAATGGATGCAGAGAATGCTAAGCCACTGAAGCAGTATCACTGCATGACGCTCCTGTGTCACAAGCACAGATTTCCCAGATGCATCTCACACAACTCCCTTTCTACAGCACAGATATAAAGGAGCTCTCACTTTTAACTCCACATCCTCAGCACCCATTGGTCTTTCTTCCTCCATGCATACCTTTCACAATTAAAAATAGAAACACACCTAAGAAAGCCAAATGGTGGTGTTAACAGGTAGAAGCTCTAGGATAGAGGGACTAGGTACCCTCTGCACTCCATGAGGAAGGGAGCAGGCTTCTCCATAGACAGAGGTCTTGAGAGCAGGAGGCCATGTGGCTTCCACAGTGCGTCCATCCCATACCACCACAGGCCCCAACACTCCAGTGGAGGTTGAGAAGGTGAAAAAGCAGAAACAGGGAAAGAAGGCCACTGTGAGAGATGGGACCACACCTACCACCACAGCACCCACATCCAAGCCCTTCAACCTCTCTTGTTTATCTTCTCATATGCCAGGAGGCTCTGCAGATGTGCTAATGGATCTCAGAGAGGGAAATGTTCTAGCTTTCTGAGCAGGTACTAGAAAAATGTTTTTATGTGGATGGAATGGGGTGGGGCAGTCTAGGGATCAAACCCAGGCTTTGCACATAGCAGGACAACACTACCTTTGAGCTGTTCCCCGGCCCAAGCAGGCCTATTCGCAAAGGAGGCAGAGGAATACCTGGTTGCAGAAGAGAAGACAGTATGGGCAGGGAGGTAAGGCCAGAGTAGGGTGGCTGAATTCATGAAACCCCAGCAAAAGCAATAAGAGGCCAGCACAGGTTCTCCAAGAGCCCTTGGAAGGAACCAGGCTTGCCAGCATCTAGGCCAGTGGTTCTCAGCCTTTCTAATGCCGTGACCCCGCAATACAGTTCCTCATGTTGCAGTGACCCCAAACCAAAAAATAATTTTGGTGGCTACTTCAAAACTATAATTTTGCTACAGTTATGATTCAGAATGTAAATACTGATATGCATTATGGGGTCGAACGACCCCCACCGGAGTCGCAACCCACAGGTTGAGAACCACTGATCTCAACTCAGCCCAGTGAAGGTAAGTGTCTTGACCACAGGCACAGGAGCAAGGGGTAGATGAACCTGGGCATCAGGAACAGAGGCAAAACAGCTCTTCCCAGAAAAAGAACCGTGCCTTCACTACCCATGCTCAGGGACATGTGGACTCCCACTTGGAAGGCACTGTTTGCACACTTAGGGAAGCCCCAGAGCACGGCAGATAGCCAGGCAGCTCGTGCCTCCCCAGGAAGGTGCACCACAGACAAGAAGGCACAGAAACACAGCAAGTGCAGATGGGAGCAAGCACTACAGTGAGGAGTGCGAAGACCAGGGTAAGAAAGCAAGAGGAAGAAAGGCAGAGGGTCCTCCAGCACAAGGCACTAGAGGGGACTACACATTTGGAAACAGAGACAATGTAGAGTGAGCCTGTCACAAAGGAGGCTGCAGAAGTGGGACCAGGCTGGCATGAAGGCCACACTCAGGTTGGCTTTTGGAGAGAGGCAACAACGGCCTCTGAAAGGTAGAGGGAGTAGAGTAAAATGAGTTGGGCCACCACATATGGCACCTTTGCCACCACCAAGCAACAGGTGGGCCCAAGACAGCAGTGCTTCCACACAGATCCACTCCCAGTGCCCAGGTGGAAACAGAGCAGGAGGCCTGGGCCAAGCACTCACTCAAGGGTCTGGATGAGGCACTGAGGTTCTCTGGACCTGGTTTCCCACACTGTCTCAGTGATTACACATCTCAGTTGTGATTAGAGTCTCTGTGTTCATGAGCCAAAGCCATTACCTTTTAAACAACAGTGATCCTTCCAGTCAAAGGGCCTGGAAGCTCATGGACAGAAGAATCAAGAGGCACAGAGGGCTGCTGAAGAGAACCACCAAGCAAAACCACACATGCACCAGGAGCCATCAGGGAGGATGCAGCTCCAATGCTAGGGTAGGCACAGTGACTCCCCAGGCCATATCACATCCTTCCTTCACACTTTCCTCCCCCAGACCCAGCTCTGAAAATGTCAGTGCAAAGAAGCAGCCTGACTACATTCCATGTCTTTCTTGGCAAACATCAAGCTATATCTTACAAAGAAAATACAAATAAATATGACATCATAGCACCCGACACGAACAACTTCCCCAAATTCACCACACAGCTGGTCCCTGCTTTGGACTGGCTTAGACCCTATGCTGTGTCCTCTTGGTCTAAAGAGCTAAGACACCAGCTGTGTCCTAGACAGCAGAGCCCTTGTTAAGCTCCTGGGCACAGCAGCCACGTACAAAAACTATCACTACTACCAAGGCTAGATGTCAAAAGAGAAGCTGAAACAAAGTCAGAAAAATAGCAGCACAAGCAGGGACTCAGGAGAGGCCAGCAAGGAAAGGGGACAGAGGACAGCAATAGGGCTCCCGCTCCCTCTCCCATCTCCCACCCAGTAGGAATCCCTCCCCACTCTTCCCCTCTTCCCCTCCCCTTCCCTCCCTCCCTCCCCCTTCTCCCTCTCCCTCCCCCACCATGTCAAGAAGTCAGGATAGCAATGAGCAATGGTTTACACAGTTACCACTCACAGCCACCACACACTAGCACCAGCAGCAAACTAGATGCTGTGAGGCATCCTTACTCACATAAGCCACTCACAACAGAGGAAAGGAAGACCAGAGAGGCCAAGGGGCTAGCTTAGCTGCAGAGTCCTGGGGGCTCTGAAGCCCAGGCTGATCACAAAAAGCACAGCTTTTCCATGACCCCACCCAGTGGTAAGCATGACCCAAGAGCCACCAGGCACACACCAACACAGCCAGTGCCACGTGAGCACTGTCACTGCTTCAGCCCTGTGGCAGCAGAGGCAGACATGCCTCCCACAGTGCTTCTGTAATCCACTTGCACTTTTGGAGGCACATGGACCAGAACAGGTCACAAAAGGTCTAGCTGTCCATCCTGATATGATCTGGACATACGCTGGTTATACGAGGTCATTAAAATTGGAAAACAAGTGCAACAACTAAACTCACAACCCACGCACTTATAAAGGGATATGTGACTGGGTTCTCGTCTGCCTGGCCTCCACATGTAGGATTACTGACTGCTGTCTAGTCACCTTCCTATGTATATCACACAAGAAGACATCCTCTGGTAGCCAGGCATGGTGGCTACACCTAGCAAGCTCTTGGGGAGGCTATGGCAGGAGGATCATGAATTCAAGGTCAGGCTGAGCTATATAATGAAAACCTATCTTTAAAAAAACTTAAAAACAACATCCCTGTGCTGTTTCAATTCAGTGTCACAGGGCTAGGGAGATAGCTCAGTAGAATAAGCGTTTGCCTGGCAAGCACACCAAGGTCCTGAGTTCAATCCCCAGTATCGCACAAACAAAAAAACAAAACTAATAAAGATCAATTCAGTGTCACTTTGGGCTGGCCAGATAGCTCAGGAGATTAAGTGACTGCTTAGGCAGACAGAGGGACCTGGATTCGATCCCCAGTGTGCTGTGCCAGCCTAGTCCCTGGGGTGCGCTAAGACTGCAAATGGGTGTGGTGGCACCAGCCTATAATCTCAGGGCTTGGGAAACTGAAAGCATGAGGATCACTATCAGTCCAATCTGTGTAGTCAGATCCCATACACCCTGTACTAAATACATAAAAATGGGCGGGGGATACAGCTCAGTAGCATAAATTCCTAACTGGCATGCCTAAGGTCCTAAGTTCAATCCCCAGTACCACCAAAAAAAAAAAAAAAAAAAAAAAAAAAAAAAAAAAAAAAAAAAAAAAAAAAAAAAAAAAAAAAAAAAAAAAAAAAAAAAAAAAAAAAAAAAAAAAAAAAAAAAAAAAAAAAAAAAAAAAAAAAAAAAAAAAAAAAAAAAACAAGGAACAAATTCAAAATCTAAAATACATAAAAAGGAAAAAATTCAGCGTCACTGTTAAAAAAAAAAATTAACAGACTTACAATTAGAAACAACATAAGCATGGAATTTCAGACTTTTAATAACTCTTTCCTCTGACTTTTTCATAACACAGCAGTTTTTTAGTGAACCATTTTTATTAATTTTGCATTTTGACTTATTTTTCATAGAAATAATTCATTTTCATATTGAGTTTGCTAAGCATGTCACTGAATTCCTCAGTACAATGTATAACAGATATCAGCTCGCCAGGAACAAACCCAGCTAAGTCTTGGTGAGTCTACAGCCTAACCAGGTAGCAACTCACAGCCCTAGAGTCTCATCCAGCCAGTGTGGACCACTGCCCAGAGTGAATTCAGAGGGTCAGCTCATGAGGACAGCTTCATACCTAAGCTTCAGCTACTGATAAAGAAAATATGAGCATTCAGTTTCCTTTTAGCCCTGACTATGCTCAATTTGAGTACTGTTTAGAATCCATTAAAAAGATACACACAACTTTTGAGCCACTGCTCCAAAGTATAAGCATAAAACAATTTTACTTTTTCAAAGGTCACTAAAATATCTCCAAGCTGGTGATGTATCCCATGGCTGAGCACTCACCTAGTATGTGCAGGCCCTGAGTTCCATCCTCAGAACAGAAAAAATAAAAAATATTCCTGGGTACCCAAAACATTTTACTTAAACCTTCATATCACATGCCACAAATAAAAAAATAAACAAAATAATAGCCAAATACCATAACACTTAAGGGCCATAGAGCAACATGAATATCCAATCTCTATAGAAAGTCATCCTGCAAGAGCACTTATGAGCTATACTCTCTTAGGATGGCAACAAACCCTACTTCCAACTCAGTGCCAAGCATTGCTCTAACCACTCTGCATTACTAGCTATTAACATTCAACCTCATGAAGCCATATAACAATTATCCTTCTTTACAAGTGAGAAATGGAGGTACAAGAAAGTTAAGTTATAGCTGGAAAAAAAAAATTATAGCTGGGGATATAGCTCAGCAGCATAAAGTGCTTGCCTCACAAGTGCAATGTCCCGAGTTTGCACCAAGAGGTACTGCTGAGAACTAAACTGGGGATCCCAGCTCTTGCCTCTGTGCCCTGCTACAAAAGCAGGGTTGATAGGTAATAGCCCCAGTGATGCTCAACTCTGACCATGACCTGTCAGTTGCTACACGCCAAAATGACATGTATTCCCATTCCTAGGCAGCAGCACTCAAAATTCATTCTAAGCACAAAGACACAGAAAGCAAGCAGTCTATCTCTGCCTCATGCCTTTACCTAAATCTGAAGGCAGAAAAGGCTATTCAGGAACAAAAACCTGGCAAGTCCACAGTTCTCCAAACAGTCCTCCAAACAGGTTCTCGGGCAAAGGTGGGGGAGATCTGGCTGCGTCTTTCAGTTCAGCCACACACTTGCCCCATGGCCTTGAGCAATCACTTTATCTCTCTAGGCCTCAACTTTTCAACCTATAAAATGCAAGGAGGGCCTCCTCACAGTTTTCTGGCATTTGGGAAAGCACAGAACCATTTCTTTGCTGAGAAGGATGCTACTGTAACACAGGGGGGCAGTGCTGCTCTGCAAGTAGGGGCACTTTGCTGTTTCCGCCCCCACTCCTAGGTACTGCAAAGTGAGGGGGACCTCATGAGACAGGGTACAGTGAACACACAGGCACGATGAGCAAGCTGGGCTCAATCAGATGGGATGGTCAGACTGAGCAGATGGGCACAGTGTAAAGTAGAAGTTAGCAAATGGCCAGAACACAGAGGCTCAGATCGCAAGAATTCTGGGGAGCAGCCACCGAGGAACAGACTAGAGCTGCACTACAGTGAAACTCAATCTCAGACAAGTGAACCAGACTCCACAGGCTTCAAGGAGAGAACAACAGAGCACGGCTGCAGCAGCACAGGTCTGCTGGTCAGAGCCTCACAGCACTCTCCCTCATGGTGCCAGTTCTTAAGTCTGGCCCCAACCACATCCTACCCAAATCTCATAAAAACCCAGGTCTGAAGAACTAAAAACCAGTGAACACCACAAAGATACACACAAAAAGGGAAAGTGATTAAAGGAAAGAGGCTACCTCCCAAAATGTGTTTCTGGATATCCTGGATATTTGAGTTCTGTAGTGCAGCTGCCTGGCCTGCATCCTGGTCACTGGCTGAGCCCTGCAGCAGAGCAAGAAACTTTCAGGTTCTACAACACACCATCATACAACCTTTCCACTGATCCCCATCTTCTACACCACTCCAAGGTTCTATGGCTATAAAAGGGACTCTTTCAAATACCTCTGTTCAAAGAATGTACACAGCTAATTAAAAATTAGCTAATCCAATTACATGAGAACATGCTCAACATCATCAATTATTAAGGAAATACAATCAAAACCACAATGGGACACCAACATCAGAGCCAGCCAGGCTACAGTGCAGTGCAGAATTGCTAAGATCAAGAAGACAAGCACTACTAAGGATATGGAGAACCTATATACACTGTCGATAATGTCAAATGGTAAAACTGAGGAACAGTCTGGCGGTTCTTCAAAGGTTATGCATAGAGCTGCCATGGAACCAGCAATCTTACTCTGGGCATACACCAAGAAGAAACAACACATCCACACAACGAATGTACATGAATGTTAACAGCAATATTATTGGTAATGATTAAAAGTAGAAACAACTCAACTGCCCAAATGATAAATGGGTAAATAAAGCATGGCACAGTCACATAAGAAAATATCACTTGACCATTAAGGGAAAGGAAGTACAGTACTAACATGATATAACATGGATAGGCCTTGAACACTGGGCTAAATGAAAAATGCCAGACTTAACATCTCATTCATATGAAATTCCAAAATAAACAAATCCATAGCAACAGGAAATAAAAGTAGGGGCTGCCTAGGGCTAAAGGTAGGAAGGGAGAGAAGGAGGTAAGAGAAATAGGAAGCAGCAACTGCTAAAAAGTGCGGAGTTGCTTTATGGAGCAATGAGAATGTTCTAAGATGGAATGTGGTAAAGGTTGCAAAACTCTGTGGATGCACTGAAAACCACTATATTGCATATTTAAGTGGATGGATTATATGGTAGGTGACTTATATCTCAAAAAAGGTGTTTTTCTTTAAGAACAAATACATTTTTAATAAAACCTCCATTCTAATTGCCCCAACCACAAGTGAAAATAGAAACCTTAAGATGGGGCATTGTGGTACGTGCTTGTAATCACAGCATTTGGAAGGCTGAAAACAGGAGAATCACTACAAGTCCAATCTTTGTAGTGAGACCCTGTAGATCCTGTACAAGAAAGAACGAAAAAATTAAAGAACAGAACAACAGAAGAGAAGAGAAGAGAAGAGAAGAGAAGAGAAGAGAAGAGAAGAGGAGAAAGAGAAAGAGAGAGAGAGAAAGAGAAAAAGAGAAAGAGAATGAAAAAGAGACAGAGACAGAGACAGAGAAAGAGAAAGAGAAAGAGAAAGAAAAAGAAAAAGAAAAGAGAAAAGGAGGAATCTAGACTAGAGGCCTGGGTCAGCCTGGAGTACAGAGACAGGGTAAGCCCTGTGGGCAAGAAGCCCCAGCACTGGCCCTGGAAGCCCTGTGGCCTTAGACACACTCAATGTCTGCCAATTTCAGCCTCTGAAAAGACCAACCACAGAACTTCTCTCAGACCCAAACATTTAAATTAAACCATAAGCATGCTTTTTGGTAGGGAATCAGCCACAGAACAAAAACATTACTTACAAACTAAAAAGAGCAGCTATGAGAAAATACACCATAAAAGACAAAGGATCTTCTCAAGTATACAATGATTTTGTAATTTCATATACAAACACATACGTTGTGACATGTATTATCAGAAATAATCCCTTTTCAGTTTCCTATGCCATGTGCCACTCACTTGAGTTCACTGCCCCATTGTCTCAGAGAGTAGAAGTTAATGGGATTCTGGTGTCCTGGAGCCGGCTGGTTTGCAGCTTGCTCTCCCACCAGCTCTCCAGGAACAGTTTCCATGGCTAGGACATTTCTGGCTTTTTCTGCAGAAGTATTTGGGTGTGGATAAACAATATCTGAAAGAAAACCAAACAAATGGCAGTTACTCAAAACTTCCACATGAAACTTCACATCCTTACAAAACATAGTATTACACAGAAAATCTTAACTATGTGAATAACAGTATATTTTTAATGTACACCATATAAAAAAACACAATCTGTGGGTGGCTTTCATGTTCTGAAGCCATTTTCATTAAATCAGATGATACTCCACCCCCTTTCCACCACGCAAGTAAGAAGGAATACAAATATAAACATATCTGCTAATGAAAGCAAATAGTGACACTGACCTGGACATCATAGTTTAGTAAACGATAGACAAACATACTGGTACTAAAGCATGACCAAGTTTTAAAATATATCCTTAAAGGGGCTGGGGAGATAGCTCTGTGGCACAAATGCCTGCCTGGCAAGTGCAAGGTCATGAGTTTGAACCCCAGTCCCACAAAACAAAACAAACAAACAAAATAAAATATATCCTTAAAATACAAGTTTTGGATATATTTAAAGTTAAAGTGATATATCCAGAATTTATTTCAAAATATTGGTATTTTTAAAATATATAATAGTATTGTTCAAAAACATGTTACTTGTCTCAAAATAACAGAATGAAATAGAGACCAAGAACGTTCATGAAGTAATTTTTTTTAAAGTTTGCTTTGTTTTGTTTTGTTTTTGAGACAGGATCTCACCATGTAGTCAAGCTAGTCAGGAACTCATTATGTAGTCCAGGTTGGCCTCAAACTCATGGCAATCCTCCTGCCTCAGCCTCTTGACTGATGGGATTATGGGCCTGTGCCACATCTAGCTATGTAAAAATTTTGAAACTAATAAATATAGAGGTAATGTGGTTATTCTCTTGACATATTTAAAATTTTCCAAAATTAAAAAATTTTTAGAAAACCTATTAAACACTTTTTATTCTTTTAAATGACATAATTTGGAGGATAGGACACATTTGTAAACAATTTAATTATATTACTTCACCATTGTCAGTGTGGTCCACATTTTTTTTAATAAAGCATCCCTACATAAGCAATACTGACCATCAAACTTTCTAGGAGAAGAAAATTACAAAGGAATTTCCCCCCAGTGCTAGCTTCTAAGCCAACCAGCACATGCCACATCACTTTGGAAAGGCCTCCATGAGATCACTGGGCATGAGTCAAGATAGCAGAGTGACCCTCAAAAACAAAGTATCCCACATAGGAACCCACTGACAGGCTTGCCTTGTATAAGCAGGCAACTAACTGAACCCCTATCAACACTGGTATAGAAAGTTCTGATGTTCATGTAGAAGACACCCAGAATGCAACATGAGTAAGATGTTATTCCACTGGAGGATTTTGCACCAGGGTTCTGACCAAGAGAAGCCAAAGAACATACTGGGAATGGAAGAATTGTGGCTGTGGGAACAGATCCCAAACTTAAGGCAAAAAGCATGAATTATAAATTCTAGCGCTAGGGATAGGTAGTGCCTATCCCTATAATGAGCAGCATCACAGGGCAAAGACAGAGAAACATGCTGGGCCAGCTAAGCACTCAGCTTTTGAGCCTGCATCAGGCAGCGGTCTCAGGAAGAATGGGGAGACTCCACCCCTTAGCTCAGAAAAGGTAAAAGTGCTACCGAGCATCCAGAGCCCACTACTCACAGACCATGGGCAATGCAAAGGACCCCAGGCTGGGCCAGGACCCGACCAGCTACACTCATTTCTGTGAGCAGTCAGAGCAGCCCTCCTTCCTGTGTAGCAGCAATTATCACACTCTGATGTGGCTAAATGCTCAATACCAAGAAACCCTAGACCTCAAAAAAAAAAAAAAAAACT
>PVJA010051087.1:0-12994 GCA_004027025.1 Myocastor coypus | reverse complement strand
TGCAGTGTGCGCCTGTGTGGGGGTGCAGTGTGCGCCTGTGTGTAGGTGCACTGCGTGTGGGGGTGCAGTGTGCGCCTGTGTGTAGGTGCACTGCGTGGGGGTGCAGTGTGCGCCTGTGTGTAGGTGCACTGCGTGGGGGTGCAGTGTGTGCCTGTGTGTAGGTGCACTGCATGTGGGGGTGCAGTGTGCGCCTGTGTGGGGGTGCAGTGTGCGCCTGTGTGTAGGTGCACTGCGTGGGGGTGCAGTGTGCGCCTGTGTGTAGGTGCACTGCGTGGGGGTGCAGTGTGTGCCTGTGTGTAGGTGCACTGCATGTGGGGGTGCAGTGTGCGCCTGTGTGGGGGTGCAGTGTGCGCCTGTGTGTAGGCGCTTACACCTCCCTTGCTGTCCTTTCCCCGTCTGCCAGCTGCAGCCGTCACTTCCCTCCCATCTCCTACTCCTTCCTGGTGCCCATGTCTGGTGTGCAGCAGCCAGAAGTTAAGGCTTCGCCTCCCACTCTGTCCCTCCCTCTTCACCCCGGGCCAGGACCATGTGCTCACAACCGCACCATTTCTGAGGAATGGCGCACAGCTGGGGGACTCCTCAGGCTCTGCTGGGACCTGCTCTCCTGCTAGCTCCAGACATTGCTCTTTCTTTCCTTGTCCCCAGTACACTTCCAAGGAATGAGTGTCTCCCACAGTACTTGTGTGGAAGGCTTGATCCCCAGGGCAGCGTTACTGGCAGGTCTGGGGTGACCTTGTAGAGGTGCTCAGGTCACGGGAGCACATCCTGGAAGGGATGTGGAGCCCCAGTCTCCTGACCTTGCATGGGCTTCCTGGCTCATTTTCCCATCATGCCCCTCTTTAATCCTGTTCTTTCTTTGACCAACCATGGACCAAAAGTAGGAGCCAAAATAAACCACTCCCAAGTTGCAGGTGTTTGGTATTTTGTGCTAGCAAAGGGAAAGTGACTAGGGCAGTCCCAAAGCCGCAGAACCATCCAACATTGGTAGAAAATGCTTTTCTTTTTAGAACTGCCTCAAGTAGCTGGGCTGCTCAATGGCATAAATGCCTACCTGGCAAGCACAAGATCCTGAGTGCATCCCTGGTGCCGCAAAAGAAAAAAAAAAAAAAAAAAGGATTGCCTCCGGTAATTTGTTATAGTAATGGTAAGCTAACTAATGCAACTTCCTCTTTTTGAGCTTAATGGTATTGAACCTTTTCTGTTGAGAAATAATTGTGATGATCGTTTGGTATTTTGATTAGATTTCTTTATGCAGAAAAGTATTCTGGAGGCTGAGGAGATAGCTTAGTGGTCTAAGCACCTCCCTGGCAGGTGCACTCTCAGGTACTAGTCTGTGCTACTGCATGCCATGCCTCTGTGCCAGCCACCAGAACCGAACATGGTGCTAGATGCCTGTAATCCCAGCACTAGGGAGGATCGCTGTGAGTCTGAGCT
This sequence comes from Myocastor coypus, assembly GCA_004027025.1. NCBI lineage: Eukaryota > Metazoa > Chordata > Mammalia > Rodentia > Myocastoridae > Myocastor > Myocastor coypus. The sequence continues at coordinate 11,560 of PVJA010051087.1, read as the reverse complement.
GTGTAGTGAGACTCTGTACCAGATGAATAAATAAATAAATAAATAAATAAATAAATAAATAAATAAATAAATAAAGTTTTTAAAAACTAGACAGCTTTATTCTCCCATCTTAAAACATATATTCCTAAAATTCACATCCTAAGCCCTTGAGCTGATGGATACTCTAGCGAAGCTTACAGCCTGGCATTCCTGTGCTGGCGCTACTCACTTCGGCCCTAGCTGGTGGCATCTCTCTTGCCTGAGACTCAGGGTGACCTCATCTGAAAAGAACAGTGCGACTTTCTACTCTTTACAGTGAGGCCGTGGCAGCGAGACACATGAGGTGCTGCGCGCTTACATATCTCAGAAACCATTCCCACCCCGGAAACACAAGCCACTACCGCCTTTCTTCTCTGTCCTCTCATGACCTGAAGAATGCGCTCCAGCGTCTGCTCATCAGATCCGGCTGAGGCTACAGATGCTTAGGAAGTTACCCTCTGTCAGACACTGCATTCCACCGCATCTGACCAGGATGTCTCCGCAGTGGATTAGACAAAAGACCCCTCTTTTCTGCACTGTTCTTTTGTGAAGACTTTAAAATAGCTTTGAGGTGACCAGGGACTCATTCCTAAACAGCAACAATCCAGGGATTCCTTTGGAATGTCTGATGCCGGTACTTGTTACCTGCAATCTCACCATAAGGGGAGGCTGAGCAGCTAATCATCTTTTAAAGAAACTGAGGAAAATAAGGCCAATGAGGCCCTGCTGCCAGGAAATTGGTCCCTATCTATTTACAGCACTGCCTGTGCTGGCTGGATGATTACCAGAAAGCGAAGGGACATAAAGGAATTTTTTTTTTTTAATTTCGCCCCAGAGATAGGCAAAGCAAAAGATGAGCAGCAGAACTCACGGAGCTGGGAGGCCCCTGTGCAATTCCTCACAGTAAATCAGGGAGATAAAGGAAGCATCTCCGCAAATTGTGGCCCTTGGGAGGCCCACGACTCCACCGTGGTGCTGAGAGGCTGTACTTGGATGACTGTTTTCTTAGGATTCAGCCAACACGGCACCTGCCTGTTGGGTGCAGAGGGATTTAATCTCCTCCTACCTACTCGAGAAATGAGCAGTCCCTCTGTGACTTTCTGTGGACTTCAAGTCTCTGAAAGATCCTCACAGACACCAGAGCGGCCACATCCTCTTAGCCGTCCTTGCCAGGAACTAAAGGCCGCTTCTGAGAGTAGGTCCACCTCCACTCACACCTCAGGAGGCCCCGTACTCAGAGGGCCATGGTGCAAATCCACAGAAGCCGCCCTTTCCCACACAGCACCGGTTGCAAGGCCAGACACCTCTGCAAAGCACTGTGATGCCACACGCAGGGAGAGCCACGCATGCAAAGAGCCAGGCAGCAAGCCATGGAAAGACTGTGTCCACACAACACACTTCAAAGCAGGGTATATTTTATTTATAAATAATATTTAGATGCAGACATTAGTAAGCCGTTCCCAAGGCTCCCCAGTTTGCTAGCACAGTCACACCAGAAAGGACAGACAACGTGCCCACGTGTTTTGCCCTCCGACAGTGGGCACCAAGGTTGGTTGTGTTCAGGTCCCGTGCAAGCTATAAGTTCAAGTCTGCTGCTCTGTTATGTCTCTTTATTTTTAATTAGTGCATGTCTCCAGGGCAGAGTGCTTACATCCACCTTAAGGGGTAGGTACAGGCAGTGACACCTTAACTCTCGTTATCTCTGATGCTTGATGAGAGAGCCTTCTCATTCACCTGAGCTCAGCCATAGCATCCATTCGGGAAGCCATGCCCCATGGGAATTCTAGACCTGTCTCCTGCTATTAGCCATATTCTCTATGCCACTGCTGTGCCTTAAAAAGTAAAAGAACTATTAAGTGCAGATACTGATACTCTGAAGCCTGCAGGTTTATAACAAAGGTTAAATTCTCCCTGTCCCCAGTGGCACCAGCTTAATAACTTTAGTGATATACAGGAAACAGGACTCTAAACAACTCCAGGAAGACACACCCAGGAGTGCAACAGAAAGTCATCTTGTCTTACACGCATGCACAGCTTGCTTACACACACACACACACACACAGCCCTGCAAATGCCTCACAGGGCTGTTGCTTCCTGATTTCCACAGTATTTTCATGTTTTGGGGAGTGGGAAATCTGGATTTTCCATTTCACATGTTTTTCCTGACTTTTATTATTTTTATATAATGGCAAAACACAAACTCTAATTTTGAGAGTGGGCAAGGGCAATTTTCAGTGGAACTGTTTTTTACAGGAGGTTTTATTCTTTTTTTCTTTGGTGCCTAGGACCGAACCCAGGGCTTCCAGCTCGTTAGGCAAGCATTCTACCAGTGAGCCAAATCCCCAGCCCCAAGGGCAATTTTCTATCAGCAAGCCCGCAGCCTAGTGGTGAGGGGCCACACTTCTAAGGCCTTGGGAGGCCCTCCCAGGGATGCTGCCTGCCACAGTCAGCCCTAAGAGTAGGCACATCCACGGTCAGGACAGGCAGCAGCTTAGGGACACAGGGTGTTAGCTGTTCTCTGTGGGGTTGCTGAAGGACTGAACGAAGCTGGCGGCTCACACACCCACACTCCCTTTGCTTTATCCTATTTAACCTTGAGACAGAAAGAAGAACTCCACGCTATTCCCAACGGATCTCTGCACAGAAGGTAAACATCCACGACAGACCCACTCAGAGGCCCAAGATGAAAGGATTGCAAAGGCAGGGCTAAAAGCCTGTACTCCCCTCTTCAATACAAATATATGCTTGAGACCCCAAGAAACTGGGTCTTAGAATTTCTCTGCTGAATTCCATCTCAGGCCTGGACTGATTTCATAAAAGCCTACAGCTCTGTATTTCAATGGGGCTGGAAAACATTTCTTCACCTTTCCAGCACATCTTTTTAAAATATTTATAAACAACACAGAACTGCACTCGGTATTTCAGAAAACAAGGAGAGGAAACCCTGCTGGCTGAGCTGAAGGCAAAGTGAACAAACAAGACTTAGAATTCTCTTTTAAAAGAAAACTTCTCGAAATTGCACTGCAAAGCTACCGACACTGCACCAGGGTCCATCACCTTGAGCCCTTCGGTGTCTGGGGCACCGAGTGTATCTGAGCAGAATGAGCGTCCAGCGCGCTTTGGGGAACAGTGCTTCTCGGTCAGGGGCGAATGCGCATTCACTCGGGACACTAAGGTTTACTCTCCTGGCAACATTTCGGCAGCGTGTCCTGCACCAGACAGGGCGCTGGAGACCACGGAGGAGGAGAGCCGCAGCCGGGGGCTACTTCCTGTCGTGCTTCTTAGTGAGCTCCCGCGCGGCCAGCTGGCAGCGGCCCCGGCTGTGGCTGGCTCTGTCTTCCGCCCGCCGGCTCTCCCTGGAGATCTGCTGCACAGCCTGCAGGATGGCCGTCTGCACAATCTGCCTGCTGGCCTTCTGCAGCTTCGCCTCCTCTGGCTCGCCGCCAGCTTTCTCACCTAGCCAGACACACGAGAGAGGGGGGCAGAGAAGAGGGATTAATGCTGGAAACGGTGGTGGGGGTGGGAAAGGGACACAGGCGGAAGGGGGGTGGGCATGAGAAGGGACTCCGGGGCCCAGGAAGCTTCCAAGAGCCCGCCTGGGATTGCAGATACCCGCCACTATGGTCCCTGCTTCCTGGCTTCTAACAGAGTTTCAAGTTCATAATCCCACCACTCCAGGGCGCTAGGGCCACAACAGTGGTCACAGCACAGTCTTAGTCACTGAAGGTCCTTCACGAAGGAGCAGCCTCATATTCCCTTGGCCCACTGTACCTCGAAGTTCCTTCTGCATGGAAGGCAGACGCAGGACTCCAAGGCTGAGCCATTTTTCACCAGAAACGGAAAGCAGGGCACCAACGTTCCAGGCATTGTGGGGAAAAAAGAAAGCCCAGCTTCAAAGATGTCATAGAGCATCGCATTGTACTGGCCCTGGGCCAAGTGTGAGCTGAAAATAGACACTCTGGGTTCAGTCCGTCATTGATCAGATTTTATTTGCAGCCACACCCTTGGTGCCAAAGAGCACAGAGCTGTCCCTGAGTCCATGTCCAGCTCAGCTTCCCCCTGCCATGAGTGACAGGTTCTGGGGCCACTCCTTCAAAGCCATCTTCTGAGATCACACGGGATTGGTGAAATTCTCCCCCAGAGGCCCTCGGAGTTTGTAATGGAGGCTGCTAGGCCAGCCCATGTCCCGAGTAACTCTTGTGCTCCGCCAGGGTAACAGGAAGTCATGGCATCAGGACTATTCACCAAAAAGTACGGGTACCTGACCCACAGGTGGCAATGTGTCAATAACTCATCTCAAGTGGCATCAGTGAGCAGACGGCACTGCTAACTCCAGGAAAGAGCATCTCCTCCTAATTACACCTTTGTCAACCCAAAAATATCCCTGCCATATTGATATTCTGCTATGATCAGACACAGGAAGGCTGAGTCTTGGGATAGCAGCGAGCGGACACTAAGAATAGAGAGAGAAAGAGCCCTGTGCTAGCTCTCGCTGTGACCTAGTGTTGGAGCTAAGTGATCGCGTCCTCCTAACCCAACCATTAGGAATATAAATGGATTTGATAGCCCAAGGCAGTGGGTGCCAGGCAGTGCTTGGAGGACCCTAGGGTAACCGAAGGTTAGTTTCAGTGGCCCTCTGTTATGGTTTATGTCTAGCTGTCCCCCCAAGACATGCAGTCATGGGGCAGAGACTTCTATAGATTGAGACTTGATCCATGATCCACTGGGATTTTGTCATTAGAAAGCAAGGTGGTCTCCTCAATACTGCTAAGCGCCTCCTGGTTTTCCTGATTTGGGGCGAAATCCTAATTCTATTTGGGCAGCTGAGTACCTAGATAGCACTAAGCCATGACCATTCAGGGGAAGGAGAAGGTGACTAGCCGAGTCTGCAGGGGCAGGCAGCCGAGCTGTAAAGCTTGCTCCCCGGCTGTCTGAAGAGAGCCCTGGGAGTAGAAGCAAGTTTCAATGATGCAGGAGGAGAAGGTTAGACGAAGACTGGGCTCCTGGTGACCAAGGTCTGGTCCAGTTAGCAAGCTCCACATGGCTGAAGGCAGCCGTTGCTGTCCCTCACCTTCTGTCATGCAGCAAGCTCGACCCCACCTCATCCCTGGCAGAAGGAGCGCGCACAGGGGAAAGGCCAATCTTGAAAATTTTGGATTCTTCCTGTTTATGTTGAGAGTGACCCACAGAGCAGGCCTAGGTCCTTCCGTGGGCAAATCACCTGGCGCTTTCCTTGCTTCACTTGTGTGGCTCCCATGGCCATGAATGTGAGGTGGGGGAGGGGTGCCCCATCAGGACTGATTCCCTAGCAGCAGAATTTATAAGCCCAGAGAAAGGCATCACGTAAGAGAGAATTGATCCATTCTGGAAGGCCAGGTAGTTCTTATCTCTTTGGACACCGAATTGTCATTTATTTTGCATTTCTGAACATCCCCTGAGGCACGGACTACCGAGCAGCGAGGCATGATCATCTTACTCAAAACAAAGCACAGAACAAAAAAAGGAAGTGAACTGAGCCATCCATCCGGGCCAGCCACGCAGAGAGGGTTCCAGCAGACTGACACTGCAAGGTGGCGGAGAAGGACGCTTGCAACGTTTTCTGTGGGGAATGGTGTACAGCACTGGGGGGTATGCAGAGCCCCTGGGGGCAGGACCAGGCAGCTGTGTGCGGACACCCTCTTGGGGTCCTCTCTGACACGGGCGATCATGCCATCTGGACAAGGCACCTCACTGTCTAAGCTGGGCTACCGTCTGTGAAATGGGTGAGCAGTGGCTAGCTAAGGAGGCTGCTAGAGAATGAGGTGACAGAGACTCGTCCCCACTCTATGGTTCCTGCCACACCAGGGGCACTGAGTCAGTGTTCACCCTTGGCTCATGGGGTGTACACGAAGCCCTCGTAAGAGAGAGGCTCTCCCAGAGAGCATCATCTGCTACTGTGCCCTGCAACAGTCCAGAAGCTCCACAGGGCGGGGGTGGCCTTCTTCCTCAGTGACCTTCTCAATGACCTGCCAGTCCCTACAATACAACCCTCGTCGGCCTGAGCAAAGCAGGCCAAGCAGGACCCACACTGGAGCTGGAAAACGGCAAAAGAGAAAGCAAGACCACACTCCCTTTCCAGCCCTTGTCCGAGGCTCTGTGACCTCCCTCTGCTCACATTCCACACGGGAGACTTGGGCATGTGGCCACCCTGGCCACAAGGGAGGCCAGGAAGCACTGCTGGGAGCCAGGCAGCCCAACGCCCCACAAGCTCCTAGTGCTGGAGTGAAGAACAGTCACAGATGATTTTAAAAATGATTTTCCCACAGAGGCCAAGGACCGGGTGGATGCGGGCTGCAGTGGGTCTGCTGCAGAGCGAGCGCCCCCGCCCCGCCACATGGCATCAGTGAGCAGACTGCGCTGCTTGCTCCAGGAAAGAGCATCTCCTCCTGACTGCACGTTTGTCAACCCAAAAATATCCCTGCCATATTGATATTCTGCTATGATCAGACACAGGAAGGCTGAGTCTTGGGATAGCAGAGAGCGGACGCTAAGAATAGAGAGAGAAAGAGCCCTGTGCTAGCTCTCGCTGTGACCTAGTGTTGGTGCTAAGTGATCGCATCCTCCTAACCCAACCATTAGGAATATAAATGGATTTGATAGCCCAAGGCAGTGGGTGCCAGGCAGTGCCCGGAGGACCCTAGGGTGACTGAAGGTTAGTTTCAGTGGCCCTCTGTTATGGTTTATGTCTAGCTGTCCCCCCAAAGCTTCATGCAGTCATGGGGCAGAGACTTCTATAGATTGAGACTTGATCCATGATCCCTAGGACTATGTGTTTTAAGTACTTCTGGGATTATGGGTGTAGCCTAAGGCAGATAGGCTGAGGGGGAGAGCCTGAATGTAATATAAAGAGAGACAGAGAGACAGACTAGCGCTGGTGCTCTCTGCTCCCCTGTTTGGTCGGTTGCCTCTGCCGCCATTGTTGATGTTCTGCCGCCATGAACTGCTGCTCTCTGCCCTGTGCCCCTCAGCCTTGGGCCAGCCGAATACGGACTGAAGCTTGCAGTAACTGTGAGCTAATAAACCTCTCCTTCCTTCATTTTGAGTGTTGGATATTTGTCCCAGCAACGAGTAAAAAGTAACTAAGACACCCTCACTGTCCTGTTTGCCACTCTGCCCCAGGTCACAAAAACCCACCTACTGTGGAAGCTGTGTGACAGAGGGACAGTCACTGCTGAAGAGAATAACAAAGGTGAGGAAGAGGTCACCTTGAGCACTTGACAGACAGAACCAAGGCAAGGAGCTCCACACCCCGCAGGAGAGGCCGACCCTCTCCTCCACAGTGGAGGCCAAGGGAAACGGAGTGAGCAAGGGCCACGGGCATGCGGGGGTCATCGCTGGTCCTTTAGCAGATCCTCCTCGTGCCAATCAGGAGCTTCAGGGATGGGGGAGCCGCTGTGGCCACTGTGCACCTCAGAGAGCCTCTCTGGCAGGACAGTCTTGAGCAGCTGTCCGCCTGCTGACCCTTGAGCACCCACATCCAGCTCTGGAGCCTCCCGCCCTGTGGCACTGGCTGGCATTTGTCCTGCTGGTTCCTGACCGGCCATCCTCTCTGATTCTCCAGCCACTTTGGCACGGAGGGCACCCAGCCTGGTGTCGTCTAGGTCTCTGCCCCTGCCCAACACCATGACCCCTAGAAAGCAGCCCCAGCATGCAGCCGGGAGGTGCCGCTGAGCCTCTGTGGCTGACTCCTGCCCAGGGCCAGGAGGAGGGTCTGCCTAGCCCATTGCCCGGCAGGCACTCACCTAGGTGCCTAGAACACCTGACAGGACCACACAGCTGAGCAGACACTGGGGAGAGGAGGCCTACAGCATGACCCGGAGTGCAGAGCTGGGCCCCGATGTCAGGGCCTGGGCCGTTTGCTTCCAGGCCAGTAGTATCTCACTTCAGAATCTTGACTGACTCTGCTGCCATTTGAAGCAGCCTGCTGCCTAGCTTTAAATGATACACATGTCTCCTGGCCTCATCACCATTTACAACATCCTTTCTTTATATTTCATAAAAGAGGACAAATCCATTTAATTAGCCTCACACTCTAAGCACCCACTATGTATACATTGCAGTTGAAGAACCTGACAGTACAAATCCGCCTTCAGTGTCTCCCTACTTCAAATTGCTACCTTCTGCCCCTGGCCGCCTCACTCTCGAGGACCCTGCTCCCCGTGGCCACGCAGCCTGTTCCAGGAGTACAGCCCTCCCTGGGCCTCCCTAGCCCGCCCAGAGCCTTCTGTTCCCCACCCTGTTCACACGTGTCCCCAGGAACATCTGCACTGTGCTCAGTAATAGATTTTCCATGTGCAGCCCTTACCATTCTGCTTCCGGGGCCTTAGGGAGCTCCTCTTGAGCGAAACGGACTTTGACTTCCAAGAATCTAAGCACCATTGCTGCTACCACACCGATCCCCCAGGGAGGGTTTGGGGAGAGGTCAGTGCTCACCTCTGGAGGCCAATTGCCCCTGGGTCACACAGAAGAAAGAGGCTGTGGCACAAATGCTCTATATGGCTCTTAGAGTTCCCAATGGCCAGGGGAGGACCACTGCTCACTGACTGATGGGAGCAGAGAACAGCCACCCTGTCCCCTCTGGGGAACCTTAAGGACGGTCCTGTCCTCATTCATCAGGCCCCGGCACATGCAGCACGGAGAGCAGGGCCTGATTCTGGTCCCTTTCCGTTGTGATCTTTGCTCCATACCTACTGGGAATCTTATGAAGGACCAGATGTGCACTCCCACCCGCCTATGCCAGTGCTGGGCAGGGCCACTCCAGCTGCCCTAGGTTGGCACAAAAGTGCCGAGGCCCCAGCCTGGGTTCACACCACGCTTCCAACTCCACTGACTCACGTGGTTCCCCGAGCACCACAGCCAAACCAGAAGCAGCATTGCGTCTAAAGAAGGTTTGAGCTGGAAGAGGCAAACGCAGCATCAGCAGGTGTGGAGGCGCCGCAGCCACACCTGGGCGGTGCCCGCTGCCCCAGCACACCTACACCTACACAGCCAGGGCGCCAAGGCTCACTCTGACTCTGCCCGCTGCATCCAGGCACGCTGCCTGAATCCAGCAAGCTACTCTCATCGTGCACACGGCTCCCTTCCTAAACGCTGCTGTAGGACAAGACGAGATGACCCAGAAATATTCTGGAAGCGCTGAGACGGATGAACCTGTAAATTAGAGCAGCAAGCCAATGTGTTTTACTGGTTCACTTATTCATTCATTAAAAGGGTTACAGTGCTGTGTGTGATGGCACATACATGTTGTCCCAGCTAGTCAGGAGGATGAAATAGGAGGACTGAAAGTTCCAGCCAGCCTAGGCAACATAGAGAGCCTCATCTCAAAAAAAAAAAAGAAAGGAAAGAAAAAGTTACAGAGTACTCGGTCTACGCTAGACACAAGATTAGGTGAGAGAGATTTGCATGTGGTGCAGATCAGGGCTGCCAAGCTTGGCCCTACAGTTGAGCAATACTCAGAGGCTAATTGTGCAACCAACAGCTTTAATATTTAGAGCAGGGGCTCACAACAGGGTGAGCCACAGGGAACATACCAAGGAGGAATGACCCGGGCCGGGGTCAGCAGAAATGCCTGGACAGTGGACGTGTGGGTGGACAGCATGCAGCAAGGCAGTGAGTGAGGACATGAGGCAAGAACACGCCAGGGCAGGAAGCCCCACCAGAGGACCAAGGGTCAGGCGGTCTGAGCCCTGGGTCCTGGGGGGTGCGGAGTGGGACAGGAGGCCCCCGTGGGAGGCAGAGCCAAGCCACACTCCGCTGCAGCTGCGCCAGGTCCTGTGGACCCGAGAGGCAGGGCTTTGGCCTTTCTGAGCCTGAAGCAGCTGTGCACCATTTGACCCCTGCCACAAGCACAGCAGGAGGAGCCACGAGGGTCAGGCAGTCCTGCTGGGATACGGGAGACCAAGAGAAGCAGAATTCAGAAAAGCCAAGGGGAATCCTCTGTCCAGCCCTGGCGGCAGGACGGACAGGTGGCTTACTGGCCGACAGAGCCACAGAGAGCTTTGCTGTTGGGTTATTTTAGAACATAATTCAATTTGCCCAGTACTCTGGGCTCGCAGTACCCCAGGGAGGCCACAGGAATGGAGCCAGCAGAAGTTGGACACAGAAGGACAATTTAATCTGCTGATCAACTTTGAATCTTTTTGGCCAAGGAAAGCAAGAATAATGTGGAAAATGAACCATGACTGAGAAGGGCTTCATTCAGCAGCTACTAATACCAGCATAATTAAGAAAGAGTGATAATTGTACAGGGGCAGATAATAAGACCAACAAGGCCGAGTCCAGAAACAACCCAGCACAAACACAGACGTCTGATCTAGTAAAAGCAGACATGGGACACCGTCACACAGCAGGGAAAGGGACACATTTCCAATCCGTGGAGCTGCGCGTGTGCTGTATGTGTCCCAGCACACAGAACTCACACCAAGAGCGCGCCCTCCTCTGAGCTCTGGGTTCTGGGAGTGCAGGGCCCAGAGTAACAACTTTCTCAGTGTCTGGAGAGCTCCTGGCTATAGGGACTGTGCACGTGTGGGGACAGAGGGCAACTGGGACATTACTGAACTTTTTGCTCACTTTTCCTGTGAAACTAAAGTGGGTCTAAAAATAACACTTAAAGACTAAAGCCTAAAACTGGGAATAGTGGGCCAGCCAGATAGCTCAGCAGGTTGAAGCGTCTGCTTAGGCAGATGCACGGACCAGGGTTCTAGCCCCGGTGTGCCGTGCTGGCCCTCCCCCAGTGTGTGCTGGGACATCGATTGAGACTGGGCATGGTGCGCTTGCCTATACTCCTAGCACTTGGGAAGCTGAAAACAGGAGGATCACCATGGGTCCAGTCTGGGTAGTGAGACCCTGTAGACCTTGTGCTGAATACATAAAAAATAAATCAGTGAGTAAATGACCATAGTAGAACATACTGGAGAGGCTAAGGCAGGTGAGTCACAAGCGATGTCACTCAGAACAGCACTGGGTTCAGTGCATGCGTGTGTGTGTGTGTGTGTGTGTGTGTGTGTGTGTGTGTGTGTGTGTGTCTGTGTGTGTCCGTGTGTTATGTGAGATGCTTTGTGTCTAGGCGCCCCCCGTAAGCCTCATGCAGTTATGGGGCAGGTTCTAGAACTCGCGATTGGTCATTGTGCATGTGCGTGCTGCACCTGTCCTGGGCAGGTAATTTGCATTACAGTGTCCGGGGAGAGACCGGCTGGCTGCCCGGGCTGCTGCCACTCTGCTCTCTGCACTTTGCCACCTCCATGAAAGGCTGCTCTGTGCCACTCTGCCTCAGAGCCCCTGATATGGACTCAAACCTTCAGCAACTGTGAGTTAACTGAGCCACTCATTCCTTCGCTGTGAGTGTCGGGTGTTTGTTGAAACAACAAGAAAAGAGTAACTGAGACAGTGTGTGTGTGTGTGTGTGTGTGTGTGTGTGTGTGTGTGTGTGTGTCTGTGTGTCTGTGTGTGTCTGTGTGTGGGGAAAAGAGGAGCTTACATTCTGGGAGCAGCCTGTCTGTCCAGC
>PVJA010051086.1:0-12993 GCA_004027025.1 Myocastor coypus | reverse complement strand
AAAAAAAAAAAAAAAAAAAAAAAAACAACTACGCTTAAAAGTATTTAAACACTATATTGAATAATTCATTTTTAACACTGATAAAGCATTCTTTTTAACATATAAGCTATGAGTATAGAATCAAGATTTTTTTTTTCAAGTGAACTTACAAAATTAAAGATCATCTTTAAAATTAGTGTTGATAGAAAAGTTTTGGTCTGATCAGATTTGGGGGAGTTTTGATTTTCTTTGTTTTTAAGTGAGATTATACACGTCAACAACAAATAAATCTGTATCTCATTCAGGTGAATCAAACCACACTTTGGACCCTGCTCTAAGAGACCCAGCACCATTCCTGATGAGCAAATTATTACATTAAGCAAGCAAAAGGCCATGTGCCAGCGGATACCTCTATACTTTTAGTTCTTATTTAACAAATGACAATCTAACAAATTTACAACTAAAATCTAACTTAAGAATATGTTATGGTTTATGTTTAGTTGTCCCCCCAAAGCCTCAAGCAATCATGGGGCGGGGAGTTCTATAGATTGAGACTTGACTCATGAGTCACTGGGATTATGTATTGTAGGTCTGAGTGCTGCTGGGAATTATAGGTGTGGCCTGAGAGAGATAGGCTAAGGCAGAGAGCCTGATGTAATTTAAATAGAGACAGACTAATGCTATTGCTCTGCTGCCTTGCTTGATTGGCTGCCTCTGTCACCACTGTCGCTGTTCCACCACTGTGAACTGCTGCTCTCTGCCATGTGCCTCTCTGCCTTGGATCCAACCAAGTATGGACTGAAACCTCCAATAACTGTGAGCTAAATAAACCTTTCCTTCCTTCATTTTGGGTGTCAGGTATTTGTCCCAGCAACAAGAGTAAAGTAACTAAGACAGAATATAATAAAAAGTTGATCTCCAGCCAATCTCAGGCAGCCAGATCTCAGCCAACAAGAGGTAGCCAATGCCTCACACCATACCCAAATTAGGAAAATACATAATTGTAGCTAATCATGTGGTTTTTCTACTTCTGCAATCATTTTATAAAAGTTTGTTGTTGAGTGGAGCTCTCTGATGTTGAGCGCTGCCTGATTCATGAATTGTTCCTTTTTTTTTTCAGAACTGGGGATCGAACTCAGGACCTTGCATTTGCCCGGCAAATGCTTGTTCTACTGAGCTCTCTCCCCAGCTTATCATGAGTTGCTCTTTATTTCAATAAACTGTGAAATTTAGTATCTAAAGTTTTGCTTTTGACAGAATTCCTCCTAAAACTAAAACAATTCCTACTAAAAATATTCAAGCAGAAACACTTTGATCTTAGAGTCTAGAATGTTCAGTATTCATTCAATCAAAGGTTAGAAATAAACACAGTATTAAAAAAGGAGTTAAGCATGAGAAACAGCAGCTGTAAAGATCAGTTGTCTCATGGGAGTGGACAGTAACAGGAAATCTTAGGACCGGCGCCAAAATTTGTCATAAGCCATTTTTACTGTCAACTCTGTAAATAATATGTGCCATTTTAAGAGTTTTAAATACTAAAACCTGTCAATAGTCATATTTTCTCCTTACTACATACTAATAAATGAGAAGGCACCATGGATAATTTGATATCCAAATATGACACAGTGGGACAATCATGTACTCATCACCCATTAACTGCTCTTGAAAATAAAATAATCATCAGTCAAGGTTTCCATAAACTCGCTTCATGGTAATATACTCCATACACAAAAATGAATTCTAGGTGCATTACAGATATAAATAACAAAGGCACAATAACCAGAATCTTCTAGAAGAATATATAGAATTGGGTCAGGGCTACTGCTCAGAGGAAGGACCTGTGCTTCACACCGTGCAAGGCTTTGGGTTCAATCCTCAGCACCAAAGCAAAACAAAGCAGAATGAAGCAAACTTCATAAGACTGAGGAAAGCCCTGTAAAATATGCCTGCATACATGCTAACTACCAGAAAATGGGGTGCATATATCAAGCCTCATTAACACAAAGAATTTCTGCCCATTGGAAGATAGCATTTCTATGTAGAATAAACCTTTCATTAAAAGTGCACAAAACACGAAGAGCATTTTAATAAGCAAAACACTGAGTTACAGGATGTTATAGCACAGGTTCTCTTATGTCCTGAGTTTCCCAAATTTTCTGTTCAAGGAGATTATGGGACTACAGAGGAAAAGGACTGCAGATAGTGTGCCAAAGGAGAGTCACCTAGAGAGAAGCATTTTCTCAGGCTTTCACAGAGAGCAAACTGGTCAAGCAATGGTCGTGACTCATCCAGATGGCTGACACTGACAATAGTTCCACATAGCATTGTACATGGTTCCAAAGTAAATCCTGAGGAGATTTGACTGACCTTGGGAGATACAAAGTTACATTTTTGCTACACAGGTGGTGCTTAAACTTGCCCTTAACCACCCAGCAGAAAAGTTTAACCACAAGCCATAAAACATAAAGCTAGATTAGAATGCTGAGCTGTAAAACGCTTAAATCAACTGTTTCCAACATTGCCAGTTTTACCAATAACCCACTGCGATTATCAAACATTGGATTATGTATACAACTACCTTCTCTTAGTTCAATGAGAAAAAAATTTTTCATACCCATAATGATTAGAAAAACTATAACATCTACACCCTGTGCTCTGCATAACTAATAGGACAACAATATGCATAGTATCAAATACTGAAATGTGCTACTAATGTGTTTTGAAACTGTCACATTGTTATACATCGTTATTTCTTGTTAAAAGTAATTTTAAAAATTTTAAAAGTAATTTTTAAAAGAAAAAAATAAGTAAAACACTAAGTCGCAGAGCCTGAGAAGATATTTTCAAATATACCGCTGAATTCTACGGTTTGAATGTTTGTCCCCTCCCAAATCTGGGGTGAAGCATAATTGAGAATGATGGTAGGGAGAGGAGGGGCCTCACACATGAGGAAGCGGGGGGCTCTGCCTTTAGGAACGGGTGAATGCCCACAGAGGCAAGACTGTGCTCCTGGCCTGAGAGTTGACCCAACCTCACCCCTCCCCCTCCCTCTCCCAACCCCACACTCCTAGCCCCACCCATGTGATGTCTTCCACCAAGTACAAAAAAAAAACCCTGAAGACACTTCCAGGTACAGAGCCTTGCTTTAGGACCTTCCAGCCTCTGAAAGGATGAGAAATAAACTTCTACATCTTAGTGAGTCGCCTGGCCTTTGTTGTGGCACAAAGTTAAAACCATGGCAAAGGATTTGTGGTCATGATAGAGAAAAGCTCATGCCAACCAACAAGGAGAAAAAATATGCTAAACATATGAAGAGACACTTTCTGAAAGAATAGACACAAGTGGGAAGTTACAAAAAATGAAAACATCCCCAATGTTAATAAGGAAACTGTCAATTGAAATAACATTTGCAAGGGTTTGTGTAATATTTATACTCTGTGTATGCTTCATGCTGGAGACTGAAGCTGTGATTCGTGTGTGTTGTACCGGCGATTGGCTGGACCCAGGGCCTGTGTACTGATGTACAACCCCATGCTTGTTCATGTGTTTGCTTGTCTGAAATGAGATCTATACAAGTAGGTCAATACTTTGCCCAAGCTAGGCTCTGATTTGCAAACTTCCCACCTCAGCCCCCCAGAGGCTGAGAACACCAGTGTGTACCACCTAGCCTGGTGGGGCTTTTTGCTTATTTGGTATAATTGGGCCAAATTAGGGTCCTCGGTATACAAGGCCAGTGCTGTACCTCTGAGCTACGTACTAAGCTACCAAATGATAAATACAACAGCCTGAAAATACCAAGTGGTGCTGAGCATGAAATGCACCCCTAACTCCAGACACTGCTCCAGGCATGTCCACGGCATAACAATTCGGAAAACTAGCACTATCTGGGAAAGTGAAAACATGTTAGCCTACAAGGTAGCAAACCAGACAGGCTGGCAAAGCCCTATGTGTAGGAAGACATGGAATCTAAAAGAAGAGACTCTGCCCCAACAAAGTCTTGCATGCTTGACACTAAATGACCATTGAACTGGATCAGAGGATGCGCACTTAGTGTCCAGATGCATGGCTGAAGGTGGCAGTGAGGAAGGAAGACACCAGTGCGAAGGCTTCAGCACAGTCCTAGGATACAAGCTCTTTCATTTCAAGCAGGTAGGCAAAATGCCTCCAAAGAAGTCTGCAAGAATGCAAAAGATAAGAATCTGCATGTGTCTGAACATAAGGAAAAACATTTCCATTTCTACCAGACAGGGTTGGGATGCAACTGTGATTATCATGTGAAAAAAAAAAAAAAAAAAAACCTAACAAGTGGAAAAGGCAACAGGATTTACTCTGAGAGGGAAAAAAATACAATCCTGCCACGCCACAGGATTCAGATGTATGATAACTGCTCCAGGCTGCGGGGCTAGGAAGCAGCTGAGAATGAAATCCCCACCTCAGCACCAAGACTCCTGAGCTGCCAAATGTAACTCTAAGCCCAAAAGTGGGGATGCAAGCATTTTATTGGGAGCAGTGGGTGTAAATAGCAAAGAAATAACTAAAAGAAGTATATGGCAGTGTATTTAGTTATTTATTTATTTCAGTAATAACAGAGCACTCTTTGGGAAGAAAAGATGCTACTGTGGTGTGGTAGGGGCTTCAGAGCCACAAACATTGACAGCACTCTCTAATAACAGAAAAGCTAGAAACAGTCTAAGTAGCCACCAAGATAATAAGAAATTCTGTTATGGTTGTACAACAAAAATGAATGAAGTCAAGCTACAAACAACAACCTGGGTGATTCACATAAATAAACAGAACAAATGGCACCCAGCACAGCAAAATACTGCATGCCTGGACACAAACTTCCACAGAGCAGGGCTGGGGATATGGCTCAGGACGGGCTGTGTTCTTAGCATGGAAGAGACCCTGGGTTTGGTCAGCAGTGCCAAAAAGAAAGGAGACAGAGAGAGAGAGAGAAGAGAAAGGAGAGGAAAGAAGGAAAGAAAGAAGGAAGGAAGGAAGGAAGGAAGGAAGGAAGGAAGGAAGGAAGGAAGGAAGAAAGGAAGGAAGGAAATGAGGGAGGGAAGCAGGGAGGCAGGGAGCGTTCCACTCATTTCAGCAAATGGCCAGACTAAACTCTGAAGCTGAAGTCCAAGCAATGGCTTTGCCCTGAAGGAGCAAGAGCTGGGAGGGGGACTGCAGGTGGGTTCCCTCTGTGACAACTCAGTCCCTGTTTTCTTTGCGCTAGGATGGCACATCTATGCGCATCTATTCCACTACGATTCTCCAAGGCCTAAGTTCCAAGACAGATGTCTCTCTCTGATCGCCAGTAAGTGAAGGGCAACCTCACCCGCCAGCAAGACGTCCTCGCAGAGAACCAGGGATCTCAGCTGCAAATTTCATCAACTGAAATCTGATCAAATACACACTGGAAATCAGTGAGTGGCATGAGCCTAATTTGTGTAATAGAAGCTCCCAACCATCATTCACCCTGTGTGTCCTTAAAACAGATAAGTTGGATTAGACGTAGTATGTAACCCTGAAACCTGAAGCCCGCTGGGAGGCTGCCCTCCTGTGTGCCTCCTCTCTGGTAAGCCGAGGAGTCTGCCATCCTCAACAGGTCCCTGGAGTGGAGATGCGGCCTTACCTCCGCAGGGGAGGAGGCTTAGCAGGTCTTCTTCTTTCAGTGCTCTGAGAATCTGCTCCCAAGATGAGCACTGCTCACAGGCGGCACTCATTAGGCATGACCACAGCAATTTCCTCCCAGCTTCCCCGGCCACCTGCAGGTGGGGGAGCCTGGCTCTAGCGGGGACAGCCTGACTCGGGGTGCCCTGCACACTTAGGCCTTTCCCACCCACTTCTCCTTCTCCTCGGCTGATTTTTAACCCAGGCTAACTGATTTTATGGGGGCAGGGGGTCATCGAAGGACTCTGCTGTGACTTCCAGCTTCAGGATCATAGGATCTGAATAACTGCATTAGATGATGCCCTGTTTGTCCAGATACATTCCGTGACAGCAAGGGCGACAGCACAACATGGACAGACACATTCTATTTATGGCACTTTGGGAACTTTGCTGCAATTAGTAATAGCTGACCTGACTGCATGTAAGAAAATTACTGAAATGGAGAAGACAGGACCTGCTATTCAAAGACACCAGAGGACAGCTCAGTGACAGAACATGCCTCGCACTGCAGAGGTGTGGGTTCGATCCCCAGGATGAAAGGGAGAGAAACCTATCAAATGACCTTTTCCTTCTCTGTAAAACACGGCCTTCACTTGATATTTTAAAATAAATCAATAAGACAGCCAAGATTTTCCTTGGCATCCCTCTATGACAGGCCTATCTCTCTTTCTTTAGTGATATGTCAGGGATGAAAGAGGAGCTCAGACAGGGCTGAGCCTTGGGGAGTGCCCTTCAGCCGCAGGCTGGGAAGCAATCCTTTCTGAGAAGACTCCTTCGGCAACAGGGCCCATGATCCTTGGTTTACGAAGGAGAGAGACTTTTGTAAGTCAGGGCTCCTAGAGCCCTGAAAGGTGTGAGAGGGTTAAATGTTCAACCCCAAGAAATCTGAAGCAATTAGGAAAAGCACCATCGAAAGTTTCAATTTAGAATTTTAATTCTGCTATCAGCCGTAGTGAAGTCAGTGGTCCGCACCAAACTTGGAGAGTAATCAGAAAAGCTGGAAACGTGCCCCACGCATGTGCGTGGAGGCATCTAAAAGCTAACAGGGCTGTGAGGAGGCACACAGGCTCCAACAGCGGGGGGTGGAGGGGGCGTGTGAGAGACAGAAGGCTACAGAAGACTCCACTGCATTCCCTGGATCACTCCCACCATGCACACACAAGAACCTACTTTTGCAGGAATTGCTACCCACTGGGCTTCTCTTCTCAGCCATTTAGTGGACTCAGCCGATGCAGGTTTGCTGGATCCCACAAGAAAGCTGCAGTTGGAGGCTGGCCCTCGAATTAGCTTTACAACTTCACACACACACACACACACACACACACAGCCTGAAGCAAACCAGCACAACCAGGCTTAGGGGGCCCCGAAGCAAGTGACTGAAAAGCCAAGGGAAAAACCCAGAACAGAAACAGAAGGGGAGTAGCCTGAGGATGGGAGCGAAGAGAGGGGCTGTGAGGTGATCGGTGCTGGATCTGAGGTACTTTAGAACAAGCTTTGGGCCTATAAAGCAAAGGAGAAACAAAAATAAAAGCGAAAAATGCAGTGCTGGGAACTTTAAAACAAGTCAGTAGATGGGACTCCAAAAAGACTGACCCAGGAGAGAGTCTGTGGCCAACAGAAAACAGCTTGAATGCAGCACAAAGCGACCAGACAGCCGATCCTACAGAGACCACACATGGCAGGAACCGTCAACGCATCAGACCACACAGTTTCCTGCAGGGGAGAGGGGCTCTCCTAGGCCTCACAAGACACCTGACAGCGTCCCTCGCCCACACCCAGGAATGTCAGCGCCTCTCCCTGCTCCACCTGTGACAACCAAAAAGGTTTCAGGACACTGCCAAATATCACACTGGAGACAAAACTACTTCTGGACAAAACAAATGGAATGGAATGGAAGCAAGGGCAACCCCTTAGCATAACCCCAAAAGAAGAAAAGGAGGAAAAGGACAGGAGCCATATTTGAATAAATAATTGGTAATAAATAATATTGAAAGCTTACTGAAGAAACCAAGTAGCAGATTCAAAAAGTAACCACACACCCTAAAACTGGTAAAAGGAATAAACAATAAATCTCTATGCACATGATGGTAAAACTGCTGAAAACCAAGAATAAAATACAGATCTTAAAATTGGCCAAAAACATTAAGGATGGAGTGTCCTCAGGGGAGCTGTATACAGGAAGGACATGAAAACAGGAGCACTGTGGAGTTGGCTTCACACCCAAAGGCCGTAGGGCCCCAACTGCAACCCATGGTCTGCACCCTCAGGTTAGCATTCAAAACAAAAGTAGTGCCAACATATTCTGAAAAAGAAAAATAAATACGGAGCAATGCTGCCAATCACAGACCCACATGAAAGAGAAGGAAAAAGATGTCAGACAGAAGTTAGCAGATGCATGGAGCAATTAAAGTTGTTGAACTATAAGCGTAGAGGGTACATGCAAAAGATCTATCCATGGAGAAAACAGTGATAATGCCAGGACACTTAAAACTAGACATAGGAATAAGAGATGACAATGACAGCACATCGGATAGAACTGAGAGGTGGCAAAGAAAAGAGGCAGAAGGGCTTCACGCTTTGCAGAAAAGGTTGGGACCCTCGTTAGACTTGCATTCATCAAGTGTTCTTCCCACAATCTCCGGATCACACTGTAAGATGAAAAGAAAGACGTACGACTACCAAGAGACCGGAAAATGGGAATCAAATAAAGCGAGTAATCTAGAAAAACATAAGAAAGGAGGAGGAAATGAATAGGAAAGAAGCAAGGCAAGTTAAGTGAGGACAAAACTAAACTCAACGATATCAGCACGCATATTAAAGGTAACTGAAAGATCAAGATGGCCAATCTAAAATGTATCAAAATACAGCTATACACTGCTTACATGGGATATTATGAATCATTTAAGTAAACCATGTAAGTGGCTGTGAGATTTTCAAAAAGAAATAGAGATGACTGGGATAAAAGATATGCAATAAGGTGTGATGCTCAAAGATACACAGCAATGGGTGAGGAATATTCTTTTTTTTAAAGCCTGCAGTTGTTACTCCTCAGTAATATTTATACCATTTTAAAACTAGTATCTGTTAACACTGATGCAGGTACCATCCACGGTGCCCTACCATTTTAATTCTTAACCTTTCTCTACATGAAAAAAAGCACAAACTGCACCAGAAATGCCTTGGGCAATGGTGATATGGGTGATTTCTTTTTCCCCGCTAAGTCATTTCTAAATTTAATATGATTTGTCATGCAAAACAAATATTTCTTCTGTAACTTTCAGAAATGTCACTTCTAAAAACATTATTAGGTCTTCAGTTGTGCATGTAATGAGCTTGGAAGTCACGACCGTGTCTTAACAAGAAGTAAAAGCCTGAACAGACTGAAAAGTCGACTTGGATCCACAAAAGCAGGTGAGACCCTAGACAGAGAGCTGTCCCACAGTGGCGCAGACAAGGTGGGGAGGCCAAGGTGGACAGATGGAATAGCACAGCAGTGACCCCCACACAGAGACCCCCACAGGACCAGAGCCAGGCACCGAAGCCAGCCTGTGATGAGCTGGTAAAGGCTCTTCGCAGATGATGCTGAGTAAAACAATTCTAGAATGACCTGGGAGAGTTAGAGCGAAGAGCCTGATGAGGTGACCTGAGTAAAGATTAGAGCCGGGCATGGTGGTGCACGCCTGTATTCCCAGCACTCGGGAGTCTGAGGCAGGAGGATCGATGCAGGTTTGAGACCAGCCTGGGCTACAAAAGTGAGCTCAAGGCCAGCCTGAACTGCATAGAGAGACCCTGTCTCAAAAAGACAAAAAAAAAAAAAAAAACGATTAGAGGCACAGTCCTCTAGCTTCCCACCTGGAGAGGAGCAAGGAACCCTTTTGAAACACAGCAGATCACTCAGTTCTTCCTCACCGGCCTGCCCTGGGGGAGGGGGGACTAAATTACACAGATTCTCATTGTCTGGGATCTTCTCAGAGCCAAATGGGCCTCAGGGAAAAGAAATGTAGGCTCCAGCAGCCTTTAGCAGCCATCCTGTTCCAGTTCAAAGGCAGGAAGTGACTTCTCAATTTAAAAACACTTTGAGAGCAAGCTCAGTCCAGCAGCCCTTTCAGCGGCCACTGACATCTGCCTGCAGGACGACGGGAGCTCCCCTGCTTCCTCTTCCCTCCCCGTTTACCTACAACTCACCGACACATCAGCTGAGGCCTATTTACTGCAGGTCTTTCACCCAGTACTTCATGTGTGACTATTAAGGAAATATTACAAGACATGAAAAGTACAGCTTAAAGAGAAAGCACTAGCACTAGATATGGCAGGGACATTGGGCTGATCAGACCCAGGAATGTAAAATAAGTGACACATTCATAGTGTCAGAACCCATAGTCCTTAGCAGGCTGGAGACAGGCATTTTTTGGTAGGAGTGCCATGCACTACACTGAAAGCAAAGAAACTATGATTTCCTTCCCTTTCTTAATCATGAGCTATAGGTAATTCCCATAAAGCATGGGGCCCATGTAAAATTCAGACTGTTGGTCAGGGGCTAGAAAACTTCAAGGTCTCAAAAAAAAGAAAACTAAGTAGAGACTTCCACCTAAGGAGTGGACAGGGGCCTCGTTCTATCTGGAGTAGACAAAACAGCCCATTCTATTTGGACAAGAACAGTATCGAATGCAGAGATCACCAGGGAATGGTGAAAGGGCCAGAATCCTGCGCTCTTCCCTGCTGTCCATCAAAAATTTGATTTTCAAATTTGTCCCATTTTCTCATGGGACAGCCAGAAACTGAGAAAGCCATTTGTGCTAGGACTTCTTCATGTGGGCCTATGGATGCCCAGTAGGTTACTAAAACCACAATTTTTTGTTTTTGTCTCTCATTTACTTTTAATACCTTCTTTTGCATTTTTTTTACAAACATTTACTTTAAAGAGAGCATAGCAATAACTGATATCACATAGAAGCAATACATGTATAAATATCATATTGTCTCCTAGTGTAAAAATTCAAAAGAAGAAATAAAAAATGTAACATATAACAGAGTTAAATAGAAAGAGAGAACTTAAGGATTAAATAACTGTTATGGTTTATGTCTAGTTGTCCCCCCAAAGCCTCATGCAATCACGGGACGTGGCTTCTATAGATTGAGACTTGATTCATGATCCCTGGGATTGTGTTTTAGTACTGATGGAATTATCGGTCTGAGTAAGGCTGAGACTATGGGTGTGGTCTAGGGCAGATACAGATATCCTAAGGCAGAGAGCCTAAATGTAATATAAACAGTGACAGAGAGACAGACTCAATCTGTTGCTGCTGCTCTCTGCCGCCCTGTTTGGTTGGCTATTTCTGCCACCATTTTGTTGCTGTTCCACTGCCACGAACTAGATGCTCTCTGCCCTGTTCCACTCAGCATTGGGCCAGCTGGATATGGAGTGAAACCTCCAAGAACTGTGAGCTAAATAAACCTTTCCTTCCTTCATTTTGAGTGTTGGGTATTTGTGTCAGCAACAAGTAAAAAGTAACTAATACAATAACAAAGAAAGAGAAAGGAGAAAAGTTAGGACATGTGGCAGGGGCAAACCTGTACATTTACATAAACAAGATGGCTAAGGCAATGGTCCTAAAAATTTCCATCAGGTTTTTGAAAATAGCAGTTAATGGGTAGAATTCTCACCCTGACCAACTCTCTACGCTGATATCTGTTAACTAAGCAACTACATTGCAGACAGCAATGTGGAACTCTAAAACCACGCTTAAAATACCTGTCATTTTGGTCTTCTAAAACTATAGATGTTTGACTTTCATTTTTGTATCCTTGTTGCTGTAAAATTTCGGTCAAATCTCCTCTCAGCTGTGTATAAAGACTCATTAATAAGACTGACCATGCTTGACTCTGATTTTATGTATTCTCATCCCACACATGAGTCAGGGTGCAGGATTTCCAAAGACATTCGACTGGGCCTGGAATCCTCTACCTCCTCTCCTAAACCTGTGGTCACCTGAATTCCCAAAAGTACAGAGCTCCACGTGGCAAAGATCACCACGACAGAGACTATCCTTTCCAGAGAAGGGAACCATGACCCAGCCACACAGATTCCAAACCATGACAGCAGATCCGAGATCCTCATCACCTGGGCCCTAACCCACCAAGCATCCCTCAAAGCTGGCCTCTTGGCCTTGTGATGGGCCAGTACAAACTCCTTATATCAGATAGGGCCCCACCAGTGACCTGAACTGGAGTCCTCCTATTGTCTCTCTTACTTTCCAATTAAATTTTTTTTTGCAAATATGCCTTTTAGTTTTAATGAATTTTTATTAAAGTAAGGCCTAAAGTGAGCTATGATTGATAAAGTAATAGATGAAGTGAATAACATGCAAGAACAGATGGTGTTATGTTTTCTGTCTAGTTGTCCTCCCAAAGCCTCACGCAATCATGGGGCGGGGACTTCTAGAGTTTGAGACTTGATCTATGATCTTTGGATTATGGGTTTTAGTACTGATGGGATTATGGGTCTAAGTATTTCTGGGATTATGGGCGTAGCCAAGGGTGGATAGGCTGAGATGGAGAGCCTGAATGTAATATAAAGAGAGATAGAGAGACAGACTCATGATGTTGCTCTGCTGCCCTGATCGGTTGGCTGCCTCTGTCACCATTTTGTTGCTGTTCTGCTGCCATGAACTGGATGTTTTCTGCCCCATTCCATTCAGCCTTGGGCCAGCCAAATATGGACTGAAACCTCCACAAACTGTGAGTTAAATAAACCTTTCCTTCCTTCATTTTGAATGTTGGGTATTTGTCCCAGCAATGAGTAAAAAGTAACTAAGACAGATGGGTAATATAAAGAGAGATGGAACACCTAAGAAATAACTGAAAAGAAATTCTGGCGATCAAAAACACAGTAACAAAACTGGAGTGTGCCTTGAGGGGCTTACTGGTACACTAGACACATGAAAGAAAGAATCTTGTGTCTCAGGATCTATCAGCAGAAATTTGGAAAATCAAAAAGTAAAGAGAACAATGACTGAAAGAAAACAAAAACAGAAAGAATAACATAGGAATACAAGACAATTAGAGAAAGTGTAATATTATATGTAATAGAAACACTAAGAGAAGGGAGAAAAGAATACAAGAAATAGCTGAAATGACTAAAGTTTCCACGAAATTAATACCAAACTCCAAAATACAAGTGCAGCAGTGAAAGATAAATGCCAAAAACAGAAACACTACACCTATATCAAGAATCGTCAAGAGAGAGAGAGAGAGAGAGAGAGAGAGAGAGAGACAGAGAGAGAGAGCGAGAGAGAGAGAGAGAGAGAGAGAGAGAGAGAGAGAGAGAGAGAGAGAGAGAGAGAAAAAAAA
>PVJA010051085.1:0-12991 GCA_004027025.1 Myocastor coypus | reverse complement strand
AAAAAAAAAAAAACCGTGAATGTCATGAGTTCTCATTATTAGAAGACATTTTTCGGGCCCGGCAGGATGGCTCAGTAGTCTAAAGCGCCTGCTTAGGAAAGCTTAGGCGGCTGCAGGGACCGTGGTTTGATCCCTGGCACCACATGCTGTGCCAGCCCTGCCCTCAGGGCGGGCTGAGTCAGCCATAAAAATGAACAAATAAACAAACAAAAGTTCTGAAACAAGAAAATAAAATAAAATAAATTCTAAAAAAAAAAAACAACCAACTCAAAAATAAGAAACCAGGGCCCAGCAGGATGGCTCAGTGGTCTAAAGCACCTGCTTAGGAAAGCTTGGGTGGCTGCAGGGACCACGGTTCAATCCCTAGCACCACATGCTGTGCCAGCCCTGCCTTCAGGGCAGGCTGAGCCGGCCATAAAAATAAGTAAATAAACAAATAAAAGTTCTGAAACAAGAAAAAATAATTTAAAAAGAGAAACCATACATCCCAATTTGAAATGGCCAATCAGAATAGACCTCACATCCAAGAAATTACATAGATTAAAAGCATACCTGTGGAAAGACACCCAGCATTTGTCACTAGGAAGCACAGATAAAAATGAATGCAGATATTAGGACAGTTAAAGTCGAGTACAGTAACAGATGGGAAGGTGGAGCAAGCAGAAAGAACTATGTGTGCCTGGATTAGAGACAAACATCAGCATCGCTGTAAACTCAGGGTTAGCTTAAGATCAGTACATACATTTATACCTACACATATAAACATAGATGTGTGTACGTTCACAAGTTAGGATATATCTGTTTATTTCTGAGCTTTGTTAATAAAGTATGCCTAGCAGTGACATCTTAGCAGTAACAAGCATCTCTCGTACTTTGGCTGCTTTTTTCTTGTTGCTGAGACAAAATACCCAAAGCCCCAATTAAAGAAGGAAAGGTGCATTTAGCTCACAGTGAGTGGTGGTTTCAGTCCATACTCAGCTGGCTCCTAGGCAGAGCAGAACATGGCGGAGGGCAGCAGTTCACAGGGGCAGACAACAGCAAAACATCAAGACCAAAAGGGAGAAGTTGAGAGAGAGTAAGCCTCTGGACCTCCTGTGTAGTGTATGCAGGCTGCCGGCCCCAGGGCGGGTGTAGCGCTCACACCCCTAATCCCAGCCCTGGACCATGAATCAGTCACAAACTCTGAAAGCCACCCCATGACTGCATGAGGCTTTGGGGAACATCCGGACACAAATCGTAACACCTAATATCTAGATTTTATTTTCTAATAAATTCTCTAGTAAAAAACAAAACAAAACAAAAAATAATAGTTTTCTTTAGAGAAATGATAAAATTCTGGGAGTGAGACAGGAAGCACACACAAGGTAAGTAAATCGGAAGCATCCAGAAGGTGAGGAATTGTCCAAGACACAAAATGATGGGGTCAGTCACAGGGAGCTAAGAGCCAGCTCAGGAGGCCAACGGGCACCGGTGGAACACGAGGTGGTGTGTATACCACCATACAGTGGAAAGTAAGTCTCTGTGAGTTCCTGCCGGGATGCATGAACGCGTAAACAAATACATTAATGAAGAGAAGCACGTCTGATCAAAGAATCTGTGGGCCCAGCAGGATGGCTCAGTGGTCTAAAGTGCCTGCAGGTGGCTGCAGGGACCATGTTTCGATCCCCGGCACCACATGCTGCACCAGCCCTGCCCTCAGGGCAGGCTGAGTGGGCCATAAAAATAAATAAATAAACAAACAGAAGTTCTAAAACAAGAAAAAAATTAAAAACAAACAAAAATACCAAAAAAATAAATCACATGTGTGCCTTACACACAGCATCATGATATTTGAGGGATTTTGGTGCAAGTGTATTTTCAGGACTTGCTGTGATAGACACACAAATTCTCTTTTGAAAAAATAGTATGAAAAGTTTTATTTTGCTGAAGTAATTGATAGATGACCCTAAATGAATGATATTGCTCATTCAGTAAACGTTTATTAGGTCCAGCCAGATAGTTCAGCAGACTCAAGTGCCTGCTTAGGCAGAGCACAGATCCCTGGCTTGCCGGGTCTGCCCGGCCCCCTGAGGGCGCACTGAGATGGCGAAGGAGACTGAGCACTGTAATCCCAGCCCTTGCGAGGCTAAAAACAGGAGGATCACGATGAGTCCCATCTATGTAGTGAGACCTTAGGGACCCTGTACGTAAAATAAAAATAAACATTTATTGAGTGCCTACTACATCCCAGATTAATACTGAGGGAACCAGCTGAGAAGTATTTCAATGATAAAATTTGAAATTATCTTGAAATTCCAGTACCACCTAAAAAGACAGGCAGCCCAAACATGCAGCCTCCTTGCCCTTCTGGGAGGGGAGCAGGAGGTTGTCCCCTGGCGGTTGGAGAAGCCGTCCTCAGAGACGCACCGTAGCGGGTACCTCGCTCAGAACACAGCGCTCGGGGCCCAGCGGGATGGCTCAGTGGTCTAAAGCGCCTGCTTGGGAAAGCTTGGGCGGCTTCAGGGACCGCGGTTCAATCCCCGGCACCACATGCTGCGCCAGCCCTGCCCTTGGGGTGGGCTGAGCCAGCCACAAAAATGAGTGAATAAACAAACAAAGGTTCTGAAACAAGGAAAAAATAATAATAAAATATATTAAAAAAAAAAAAAAAAAAAGAACACAGCGCTCGGCGAGCTCCGGGCGTTGCCCGGGCCGAGGTTTACAATTCAGGAGGCTGCGGCTTTCTCTCGCTCTGTTTTGTTTTCTGGAGTGTTAAGAAGGAACGGAAAAAGAGTCGTGTGGCCTAACGCAATGTCACTGAGAAAGACCAGAGCCTGGAAAATGCCTGCTTTGCTTGGGGCAATGTTTACATGTGGATGAACCAGAAGATGGAGAATAGGAGCGGCACAGCTGCCAGCCGGACAGGGAGGAGTCAACTTCTCCCCCATTAGATATATTACATTATTGTTATAATGATATTTAGACAAAAAATAAAATCAAGAGAAAGCAGAAATGAAGGTGAAAGACTCAACTTAGAGCTCAGAGTGGCGCTACTTCCTCTGTGCATTCGTTTCCGCCTCTTCCCGTTGTGCAGCTTGTTTGCTGAGCCGTGAGATCTTGGCTAGCGGAAGTTCTCGTCTTTTTCTGCTTCTCGCCACTGTAGTTCTTCGGTAACCCGGAAGACCCCAGCTCTACAAATAACCCATATTTGGCCAAAACGTTGGCCCAGGGTTAGCTCCACTGAAATCGACTTTCGTTAGGACACAGGCCTGCTCTTCATCTGTCATTTTACCATGTGGCAAAGGGTACTTGCTGGGTACGTTCTACTGTGAAACTGAAACGCTTAGCTTCCAAAGGAGCTTTCCAAATGCAACCCAGCCTAGCCTGAGTCCCGCTGCTCTACTTGCATCAGATATTTCACTCAGGCACTGTAAATTTTTTATTTATTTTATTTTATTTTATTTTTTTTGTCTTTTTGAGACAGGGTCTCGCTATGCAGTTCAGGCTGGCCTTAAACTCACTTTTGTAGCCCAGGCTGGTCTCGAACTCACACCGATCCTCCTGCCTCAGCCTCCCGAGCGCTGGGATTACAGGCGTGTGCCACCACGCCTGGCTGGTAGATACTGTAAAAATTGAAATCAATCAATAAGTAGATCTGCTTCAGTGGCCTTATCAATTATCAATTCTACAAAACCATCAAATTAGTATGAAATGTAGTTGGTTTCATTGTAAGCCAAGAATAGTCTCCACACTAGGCATCATACCCAGAAGTAGGGTGAAGCTGTGGTACCCATGCCGCAATGGGCTCTTTGTGCCGTCGAAACCTCTAGAAAGGTTTGTCATCAGGGAAGCAGAGGATGCCCCTCTACCTGAGAGGTGCGGTACACAGTGCAGCGCCTGTGTTTCTACCACAGGGCTGACTTCTAGGGGAAATGACTACGCCTGTGACCTCTAAACACAGGAATGATTCCTGAGTGCTAAGACTTTTCAGGACAGGTACGAGGGTGGCTACGTGGGAAAATGATTCAATCCAAATTGCAATTAAAGGGGCCAGGGAAATAGCTCAGCAGCACAAGCGCCTGCCTGCCAAGTGCAGAGGCTTGAGTTCAGTCCCTGGTCCTAAAAAAAAAAAAAAAGGTACAACAAATTGCAATTAAAGCCATTGCATTAAATGAGGTTGTACTGGACTGAACAACTCTGGAAAACGAAATTTGTCATCCCAGGCCAGTGAGATAGCTCAGCGGTCTAAAGAGCTTGCTTAGGCAAGCTTAGGCCAGCTTTGATCCCTGGCACCACATGCTGCGCCAGCCTTACCCCCAGAGCAGGCTGAGCTGGCCATAATATATATATACATATATATATATGTATATATATATATATATATATACATATATATGTATATATATGTATGTATACATATATATACATATATGTATATATATACGTATATATACATATATATACATATATATGTATATATATGTGTGTATATATATATATATATATATATATATATATATATATATATACAAAATAATTTCTTAAATTCTACCACTTCTTCCCAGGGAATGAGCATTGATCCCCTTTTGTAGGAAGCTCCTCCTGATCCTTATTTCAATTCAAGAAGTCTATATTGGTAATCCCAAGAATATGTTAGTGGAATCCACCAAGTTAATTCCAATCTACACTTCCAGCACAACCAACAGCAAGAATAAAGACACTAAAGCATATTTATAATTATGGCGAGCCAAGGGGCCCTAAGTCCAGCCACAAAGATGGCTTTCCGGAACAAAGAGGCTGACCCAGGGCTGCACCCAGGGTTTTATTCAGTCATGAAGGAGGAGTGGCTTGAGGATGAGTGGCTGAGAATTGTGGGAAGTAGGTGAGTACTGTGAGCTGGGCTAGGTGGGAGGCCTGTCATGTGCAGAGAAGGATTTGCAGAAAAAGTGATTTGCATTATACTCTTGAGATAGTATCTAATATTTTGGGGTCTAGTGCTTCAGCTCCGATGTGCAATATTTCAAAGCCAAGGAAGTCATAGCCTCTGTCTTGTGGATCGATCCCAGCCAACAGCATGGAACACTGGCTCTTTGTGCTGTCTCCGACCCAGCTCGTATCAAAGAGCAGCAGGTGCGGCTGATCAGGGAAACATGCGTGCCCTCTTCAGTGACCACCACCAGCACCTCAGCTACATCATGTACACTGCTTTTTTTTTTTTTTTTTTTTGTCTTTTTGAGACAGGGTCTCGCTATGTAGTTCAGGGTGGCCTTGAGCTCCCTTTTATAGCCCAGACTGGTCTTGAACACGCAGCGATCCTCCTGCCTCAGCCTCCCAAGTGCTGCATCACCACGGCCGGCACGTGCACTGCTGAAAGCCAACTGAAGGCACAGAGAAGTCCTTGCCAGCTCTGTGCCTATCAATACCCAGAAGCACGGTCAGGGCCAGCCACAAGGGAGGCAGTCCCTCTTCTTCCAAGGAGAGTTGACCAGGGTGACCCTCCACACTCTTCCCTTTGTCCAAGGAGCTAAATGCAGTCCTTGTGAAATAATTCCTAAACAGAGGTATGAGTAGCTGAATTGTTTACAAACAGGAAAGCTATCTGTAGCGCTTCTATAAACTATTACGAAGAAGAAGACACATATTTGCAGGAAACCCAAACCACATGAATTTGGGTCATTGTCCCTCGTGAAGCAGTGATGTCCCACCTGTCCTTGGTCTCTAGTCCACTGCAGGGGTCTCGCTCTTCCTGCGCACACTGCATGCTCAGGCTGGGCTGTGCGGAGCCACTCGCCACCCTTGCTGGGCTCAGGCTCTCTTTTCTCCAGGTACCAGGGGTGCTGGCTGACCCCTGAGCACACTCAGTGCCCCATCCTGAGGTGGCCCTGTTCCTCACAGAGCTGCCTCTCAGGGGGTTCTTTTTTTTTTTTTTTTAATTTTATTTATTTATTTTTTCCTGTTTTAGAACATTCGTTTATTCACTCATTCTTCATGGCCGGCTCAGCCCACCCTGACGGCAGGGCTGGCACAGCATGTGGTGCCGGGGATCGAACTGTGGCCCCTGAAGCCGCCCAAGCCCTCCCAAGCAGGCACTCTAGACCACTGACCATCCCGCCGGGCCCCCACCTCAACCTCAGGGGGTTCTTATCCCCTCCGCTGGGGCCTCTCCTCCTCCCTGGAGCCTGGAGTATCAGGAAGGCGGCTGCCGTCCTTGCCTCACCCTGGCCCCCTCCCTGTGCCAGGCTTCCCCAGGCTGCCTGCTGGGGACCAACGTTTTCCTGAATCTCCCTGCACCCAAACTCCTCTCTGCGGCCTGGGGAAAGAAACTACCTGCACCAACCCCACCTATGATTCAAGAGAAAATACATGGCAAAAGAAATGATTGGTCACAGGCGAACTGATTCCAAAATAGCTACATCTGGTATTCTGTTCCCTAAGTGGAAAAAAAACAGCAGCAGCTAAGATGGTTTAATCCTTTTATTTCTTTTGTGGTTGCTCAGCCCAGGCCCTCCCTTGTCAGGTATTAAAACTATGAAAATCAATTAAATATGGCTTTAGAAACTCCTAAGCCATAGAGAACATGCCAAAATAAATACACTGCTACTCATCAGGCATAGCTAACGAATGTCTAATGAGACAGTTAAGGCACTATTACACGATGAAATAAACAGTCTGATAGTGAACGAGATCGGTAATACTGCCCTTTACCCACAGGCGAGACAACCTAGATTTGGGGACGAATACAATCATATCTATTCATTTTTTCCACTTAATCTCTCAAACTCCAAATTGCCTTATTAGCATTAAACTCAATTTTGAGCCTGGGAAGGAATTCAAATAGAAATCAGTCTGCACTAACAACTTTGTATACAGAAAAAAAAAAAAAAAATTGAGCCAAATAGGATCATTTTAATTTACATTAATTTCAAGGGGCTGTATATCTGTTCTTGTGTTGGTGACAGTATTTTCCTATATTTATGATTTTTCAATAAAAATGAATGTATAGTCCAACAGTCAACAGAATAAATAAACTCTTGATTGGAGGGATACCTACTAGCATTTGGAAGAGGTCTTTCTAGACCCGTCAGCCAGCCACCTCTGAGGCTGCTCACGAGTTGCATTGCTGGGGGTAGGGGGAGGGGAAAGGAGGGAGGGGAAGATGGGGAGAGGTGGGAGAGGGTGGAGGGTAGGCAAGGGTGGAGGCAGGGCCTGTGTTTCCCTGGTAGCCCTTCAGCCAAGCACCTCTTCTCAAGCCTCGAGCTGTGGCCACACGCTGCCCTCTCACCCGATTAGGAGAGGCTCCTCTCACCTTGGTTTCTGGAACCCATACGCATTTTCCTTCCTGCACCCCGGGTTCTTCCCATTTCCTCGGCTTTGCATTCCAGCAGCCCTCAGCTGCACACCAGGGCCGAGGATTTCACTGTTCCCATCCACTCCAAGTTCTCTCTGCATTCAGGAAGCACAGACATGCACATACCTCCTGGAGCAAAAGCCAAGGTTAAGGAATCTTTATGAAGAGGGCCGCCTGATCCACAGGCAGAGCCCATGGAATCATCATTTCCCTGTCCAGGGCTCAGGAGCCTGGTGTTCCCATTTATCTGGACTGTACCCTACACAAAAAATGACAGCAAAAGACTCCGAAGAGTTTTGAGACAGATACAATCGCTGAGTTCACACAATCAGTCACAGATTAAATTTGCCTGAAGGACTCTCAAGCCCGAACTTACAAGTGTTTCCATTTATTTATTTATTTATTTATTTACTTACTTACTTACTTAGTATTTTAGGGAAGGATCTACAGGGTGTTCAGGGTCTCACTACTAGATCAAACTCAGTGATCCACCTTGTGGAGGACCACGTGACCAGCTCTCCTTGAAGGAAGAGCAACTGTCTCTATCTTGACTGAATCTGGCCCTATTTCCTTGTATTGATATGTAAGAGCTGGCTAGGACTTTTGTTTATCCTTTCAGTTGGCTTTAAGCAATGTATATTGGTCAAGCTGAGGTGCTGGTGATAGTCTTTGAAGGTGGCATGCCTGTCTCCTAGTAACCTATACCTGCTGCTCCTTAACGTGAGCTGGGTCAAGACAGGTCGCAAAGCCAATGTTCCCCGCTGCCTGCTGGGAAGGAGCCTGGAGACAGAGGCTATGACTTCCTGGGACTTGAAAGATTACCTCAAAGCTGAAGCACCAGACTACCCAAAACATTAGTTACTATGTAAATAGCCTTATGCAGATTACCCTCTCTGCATATCCTCTGCAGGTGGCAGATGTAAATGCAGGACCCCCACCTAGCTCAGCTCACAGTATTCACTACCTCCCACAATTCTCAGTCATTCCTCCTCAAGTCACTCCTCCACTGAATAAAGCCAGGTGAGGCCTTGGATCACTCTCAGAGTTCCAGAGAATCATCTTTATGAATCATCTTTAGAGCCCCTTGACTCCCCAGTAGTTATAAATATGTTTTGGTCTCTTTACTTTCGCCGTGGGTTGCATGGGAAGTGGTAGATTGGCATTACCTTGGTGAGATTCCAATGATGTAACTTTGGGTTTACAAATACTGACTTCTCTGATGAAAACGAGGACCTAGAAGGAACTCCTACATGCCTGTTTACAGCCTCCCAAGAGCTGGAATTACAGGCGCGCGCCACCACGCCCAGTCTCGATTGGTCTCAGTGCACCCCAGGTGCAGGGCCAGCATGGCAGGCTCCAGGGATTGAGCCTCCTGCCCCTGGACCTCTACTTATTTTAGAAACAGTTTTTCAAAGCTAAATAATCTGAGTTTCATACTCTGAATATATAGCAGATAAGTCAAGAAAGACATAAAATAGTACACTAATAATGTTAAGGGCCCTAGAAGAGGCTAAAGACTCCAAATATAAATGTTTAAAATAATAATAGGAGGTTACCTAATAAAAAGACTCAAGAGATATCAATAAATAAAACTGATTTCTTGCCTCTGCCTAGATGTTCATCTTAGGAGCTGTTATGGTTTATGTCTAGTTGTCCCCCCAAAGCCTCATGTAGTCACTGGGCAGGGACTTCTAGAGTTTGAGACTTGATCCATGATCCCTGGGGTTATGGGTTTTAGTACTGATGGGATTATGGGTCGAAGTACTTCTGGGATTATGGGTGTAGCCTAAGGGAGAGGCTGAGGCAGAGAGCCTGAATGTAATATAAAGAGAGACAGAGAGATAGACTAGAGCTCTTGCTCTCTGCTGCCATTTTGGTTGGCTGCCTCTGCCGCCATTTTGTTGGAGTTCCAGCGCCATGAACTGGATGCTCTCTGCCCTGTTCCACTCAGCCTTGGGCCAGCCGAATATGGACGGAAACCTCCACAAACTGTGAGCTAAATAAACCTTTCCTTCCTTCATTTTGAGTGTCGGGTATTTGTCCCAGCAACCAGTAAAAAGTAACTAAGACAGGAGCTTTTAGAGCTGCAGTCCTTCATGAATTGCAGGCCTAAGTGGACTTCAGAAGATTCTAGTGATCTTTCCACTCGAGGTCGGCCATTGTGAATTCAGGGATGAACTATACCTGCTCATAGAGTCGTCTAATGCCATGCCTATAAGAGGAAGAAGAGAATCTTAATAAGGCCCAGCTGCGGAGCCGCGGGAGGTGATGAACTCCGTGGCGCGTCCCTGGGGGACGCGCCCTCACCTCAGCACCCTGAGCAGCCTGAAGACTGAGGAAGAGCCCAGCAAGGACGCCAGGACCAGTCCCGGTGGCCTGGGCATTGGCTCTGGGGGAAGAGATGGTTCATGTGACCTGAAGTGACAGTGGTTTAAGCAGGGCCTGAAACCCAGAAGAGCATTCGATTTGCATGGAGAGCAGAGTCCACCATGGAGGTCGCCTTGCTGCAGTGAGGTTAAGAATTTGCCCACAGCCTGCATTCCTGAGAAAAAAATCAAGAGTTGAACCAGTTCGCAGTAAAGACCGACGGATCCCTACATTTAGCGCCCCAACAGGGACCCCGGTACGAGGTCCCAACTAAAAGGCTGCTGTGAGGAGCCAGCAGATCCACGGCCAGGACAGCACTTGACCCAGATGTTTAAAGAGGAAAAAAATGTAGTGAAACCCCAGTATGCCAGAAGCTACACGGACCAGCTATTGAGACCGGGGTTCAAACTCATGACCTTGCACTTGCCACGGAGACACTTGTGCCACGGAACTAGTGCCACGGAACTATCTCCCCAGCCCCTGGAAAGTCAGTTTTCTATCTGTCCTTCTTCTTCATATTCTCTAGAGGAATTTAATAAAGTATAACATACAACTAAAAAAAAAAATAAATAAAAATAAGGCCCAGCTGCAACTATTGTTGGAAAGGAAGTATGGCGAAAGCAGCGGGAAATTCCCAGCCCAACACATGCCAGGGCACAGCTTCCTTTATTCTCATTAGTTGGACAATAAATCTTAATATTTTCCAGAAATTTGGATGGATATGACAAGCAGCTATGTTTATAGTAATATGATTACATTTGTTAAATTAAAAACATCAACAGTGTCATCTGTTTCCTGCTCCTTGGTAACAATGGGCAGGGAAACACACTGGCATCTATAGAAGTGCAGACCATTGTCAAGCACATTTAGTTCTTATAGTAGAAGTGTGGGAAGGGTTCCAGGCCTTCTGAGATCATCACCTATGAACTGTCTTCTGTGTAAGATCACCTGGGTGCCTCTCCTGGGAAGAAGAGCAGCTGTCTCCATCTTGGCTGAGCCTGACCCTGTTTCCAGGTTTTGATAGGCTCAGAGCTGGCTAGGACTTTTCCTTATCCCTTCAATTGGCCTCAAGCAGTGCATGTTGGTCCAGCTGAGGTGATGGGGGTAGCATGTGACGATGGCAGGCATGTTTCCCTGATACCCCACACCTGCTGCTCTGCAGTATGAGCCATGTCCGGACAGGATGAAGAGCCACTGCTCCACTCTGTCGCTGGGATCGAGCCTCGAGATAGAGCCTGTGACTTCCTGGGGCTTGAAGGATTACACATCAGAGCTGAAGTACCAGACCCCAAAATGTTAGATACTATCTCAAGAGTATAATGCAAATCACTGTTTCTGCGTATGCTTTACTCTATAGGCCTGACACCTAGCTCACAGTACTCACCTACTTCTTTCAATGCTCAGTCACCCCTCCTCAAGTCGCTCCTCCTTCATAACTGAGTAAATCCCAGGTTTGGCCCTAGGTCGAAGCCTCCGCTCCAGATAGCCATCACTATGGCTGGACTTAGGACGCCTTAGTTCCCCATAACTACACATATGCCTTCGTGTCTTTATCCTCATAGTGGGTTGCACCGGGTGTGGTAGATTAAAATTAACTTAATGAGATCCCAATAACTTATCCATGAGATTACAAATATAAACTTCCTAGACGGAGACGATGACCAAAAAAGGGTCTTTGTAGTCTTCCTCACCGTTCTTCTTGTGTTGTTAAGCTAGTGCCATTGTCTCCTTAAAATTCTTTTTTTTTTTTTTTTTGTCTTTTTGAGACAGGGTCTCCTTATGCAGTTCAAGCTGACCTTGAGCTCACTTTTGTAGCCTAGGTTGGTCTTGAACTTGCACCAGTCCGCCTGCCTCAGCCTCCCCGAGTGCTGGGATTACAGGCGTACACCCAGCTCCTTAAAATTCTTTACAGTGCTACATTTGATATGCGTTTTATTTACATCTAAAATAGGAAGCTTCTCCTTAATATTTCAGCTTAGCACTTGGGCTTACTCAGAAATGACAAATACCATCATCTGTTTTGTCCACTATACTATAGAAGCTTCCTGATAGCTTCTGGTCCTGGTATCAATTGCTGGAATCATGGCGGTCATCTAATATGGCTGAAGCCCTTAAAACAAAAGCTCATCTTCCCAAGACCACTTTGTCCTTCTTCTCCAACTCAGCCCAGGACATAATTTCCTGTTACCCTTTCTGCCACCTCAGGGAGGACCGCCAATCAGCTCCCTCAAGTATATCTAAACATCCCCTTCAAACTCCACCCCTGGCAAAAGGCCATAAAAGCCTCAGCCTCCCTTTGTTCAACTCCAGACAGTTCCTTATCTTTCCCAGTTCTCTCTGGGTCCTCAAAGACAATAAAGCCCCTTTCCTTTCTTCTTTCTGCCTGCTTCTGTGCTGCACCGAGTACCCACCGTATTGGTGCTGCGGCTAAAGTTTATTTCTTAACATCTGCCTCTTATGTTGCCCAAGCACAGAATATGAAAACAATTTTTAACAGAGTGATAACAAATTTTAAAATTGATAGTGTCCTTAGTGACACGAGGAACTCTTGCGCTTTGTAGTAAATGCTACACGTATGAAACAAAAAAGCACAAGGGGTGGCCATAACAATACTTCCAATCAAGAGCTTTGAAGGATGTTTTCCCCCTTAATAGAGTTCTCCCCTTGACTGAAATAGAGAAAAGCAGCAGCTTTCTGGTGGAACCTGGATTTCTGGGGCCAAACTTTCCCTGCTGAGGTCTCTCCCTTGTCCTACCACACTGTCTTAGTTACTTTTCTCTAGTTGCTGGGATAAATACAACTCAACATTAAAGCTAGCATTTTGGTATGTGAGATTGGATGGGGTCCTCTACTGTACGTGAGGCAATTTCATATATCTTTTTCTTGACTTCTCAATTTTATATGCAAGCTTATCTAGAAAAGCTAAAATTCAACATGGTGAGCCTCCCTCCCTGGACAGGCTGGGCATGAGCAGTAATAATTGAGAGTTTCATTCCCTTCTATCCATGGCAAAAGTCTACTCTCCTTTTACTACCTGCATATCCCAGAGAAGATGAAAGTAGGTGCGTGTGGCCTGGAAAAGCCCTGCAGTTACACCCGCCCAAGAATCTATATTCTGAAAGTGGCTGTTCCTTATAGTGAGGACCTTGTGGAGATAGCTGGGAGCTGAGAAGTTTGTGCAGTAGGATGCATACAATGGTCACTATAAAAATCCTTCTCAGATTCGTTAAGGGAATTAAATTTCCTTTTAATGGCGCGGTGGGATGGCTCAGTGGTCTTAAGCGCCTACTTGGGAAC
>PVJA010051084.1:0-12998 GCA_004027025.1 Myocastor coypus | reverse complement strand
AAAAAAAAGAAAGAAAGAAAGAAAGAAAAACAGGCAGAGGAGCCAGGGAAAGTGCCCAGAGGTCCCCAGAGGGCAGAGTGGTGGTGGATGGGTGGGACCTGGACAGATCCCGTGGACCCTTCTCTGCAGGTGAACCAGACCTTCGAGGAGCTAGCCCTGCTGAGGGACATCCAGGAGGTCTGGGGTGTGCTGGGACCCCAGCTCTTTCGTTTTCTAAACAACAGTGCAAATGTGGCTATGCTGCAGGTAGGGCTGGGGTGGAGGCAGGGCATGCGGAGACCTTACTCCAGACAGGAGGTGGGACCCGCGGTGAACAGGTGTGCAGAGCCCTTGTGGTCGGGCATCAGAGACACTCCTCACCTGACACCTCCCCTAGAGTCTCCTGCAAGTGCAAGAGAAAAGGAAGCGGCCAGGACCTGGAGGCTGGGCAGGGGCGAAGGCCCTTCGGTCTTTCCTGGATCCCGGCAGGGGCGGCTACAGCTGGCAGGAGGCTCATGCTGATGTGGACCGCGTGGTGCGCACGCTGGGTAGCGTGATGGAGGTGAGGGTCCGGAGGGAGGCAGGGTGCAACCTGGCCATCGGAGCCTGAGGGTAGCTCTACCCGAGTGATCTAAAGGGGAGAGGCGGCCTTGTTTTGTGGAGGTCCTGAGAAGACTGGTTTGGGTCCCTTGCAGTGCGTGTCCCTGGACAAACTCGAGGCCACACCCTCGGAGGCAGCTCTGGTGTCGCGGGCCCTACAGCTGCTGGCTGAGCGCCGCCTCTGGGCCGGCATCGTCTTTCTGGGGCCAGAGGACTCCCCGGACCCGGCAGAAGTGACAGCGCCAGGACTGAGTCCTGAACACCTGCAAGTCAAGATTCGCATGGACATCGATGATGTCACCAAAACCAATAAGATCATGGACAAGTGAGCGTGGTGGTTGGGGCCAGGGA
This sequence comes from Myocastor coypus, assembly GCA_004027025.1. Taxonomy (NCBI): domain Eukaryota; kingdom Metazoa; phylum Chordata; class Mammalia; order Rodentia; family Myocastoridae; genus Myocastor; species Myocastor coypus. The sequence continues at coordinate 12,068 of PVJA010051084.1, read as the reverse complement.
ATTCAACCTCTTGGTGACTTTAGGCCCAGGGAACTTTAGGCCAATCGGCACTATCGTGGGCGTGGCCTAGGTACTTGAGGGGCGGGCCAACGCCTTCACATTGGGGTATAGGTGGAGAGCAGTGTGGGCGTTCAATCTGTTGGTTACCGTAATGGACAGAACCTGCACTTTACCCATCTACGTATGGCGGGCAGAACCCAGAGTGCCTTAGAGTGTTGCAGGACGCGGTCAGGCGGCCTGGAGTATGAAAGGAGAATGAAGGGTTGTGTATCCCGACCCGATGCAACTTTGAGGGTGCACGTACAGCAGAAAGAGCTGAGGCTATGGTGGGCCAGGAGCTCCCAGCTGTTCTCTACCACCGACTGCCACCTCCCTCGCACAGGTTTTGGGACCCGGGCCCGGCTGCAGATCCCTTGTCAGACCTGCGCTATGTGTGGGGCGGCTTCGTGTACCTGCAGGACTTGGTAGAGCGGGCGGCTGTGCGCGTGCTAAGCGGCGCCGACCCCCGCACAGGCCTCTACCTGCAGCAGATGCCCTACCCGTGCTACGTGGACGACGTGTGAGCACTGCGTCCACTCCCCTCAGCCCCAGCCCCCTGTCCCAGAGCTTAGGGGGACAGTCAAGCCTGCAAGTGCCCCTACGATCCCTAGCAGGGGAAGGGATCGGGGATCCTTGCGGATCTTGGGACACAGAAGAAAAATGGCTTGTAGTGAGGACTGGAACCCCGGGGTGCTTCGAACTCCGAGGTGGGGGACCCTCGGAATCCCAGTGCAAGTGGCCGCGCCACGTTGGGGCGGGAAGGCGCAGAGTCCCATTCCTGTCTCCGTGCCCATTCCAGCTTTCTTCGAGTGCTGAGCCGCTCGCTGCCGCTCTTCCTGACGCTGGCCTGGATCTACTCGGTGGCGCTGACCGTGAAGGCCGTGGTGCGCGAGAAGGAGACGCGGCTGCGCGACACGATGCGCGCCATGGGGCTGGGACGCGCGGTGCTCTGGCTTGGTTGGTTCCTCAGCTGTCTGGCGCCCTTCGTCCTCAGCGCCACGCTGCTGGTGCTGGTGCTCAAGGTGCGCGCCTCGATGCCGCAGGGGCAGGCGGGGCCCAGAGGTTCGGGCGATGGGGATCCGCGGGAGCTCCAGAGCTGGAGCCCTGACAGTGCCCGGATCTCCCTTTGCTCCGCACAGCTGGGGGACATCCTCCCTTACAGCCACCCGGCCGTGCTGCTTCTCTTCTTGATGACCTTCGCAGTGGCCACCGTGGTCCAGAGTTTCCTGTTGAGCGCCTTCTTCTCCCGTGCCAACCTGGCCGCCGCCTGCGGAGGCCTCGCCTACTTTGCTCTCTATCTGCCCTACGCGCTGTGTGTGGCCTGGCGTGACCGGCTCCCCGCGGCGGGCCGCGTGGCTGCGGTGAGAGCGGGAGCTGGGCAGGGCGGTGGTGGTGATGGGGTGCTCCTGGCCGCGGCCGCCTGCTGACTGGCCCTCTGCAAACTGCAGAGTCTGCTGTCGCCCGTGGCCTTCGGCTTCGGGTGCGAGAGCCTGGCGCTGCTGGAGGAGCAGGGCGAGGGCGTGCAATGGCATAACCTGGGCCGTGCACCCGCAGCCGACGTCTTCAGCCTAGCGCAGGTCTCGGGCCTCCTGCTACTGGACGCTGTGCTCTACGCCCTCGCCATCTGGTACCTGGAGGCCGTGTGCCCAGGTGGGCCTAGGGAGTGGGGCCCTGGGCCGGGACTCGACTGAGCACCAGGGGACTTCTGGTTCTTGAACACCCCCAAGATAGGTTCCCTTTAAGGGCGGGGCTGCAGCGCTCCTGCGCCCCAGACTGGACCAGGAGTAGTGGTGCACATTTGAGCTCAGCCCGGGCATTTTAGCACGACCTGGCTTTCTTTCTTTCTTTGCGGGACCGGGGTTCAAACTCATGACCTTGCATTTGCCAGGCAAGCACTTGTGCCACAGAGCTATATCCCCTGCCCCAAGACCTGGCAAAAAAAAAAAAGGAAAAGAAAAAGAGGACTGGGGAGATAGCTCAGTAGAATAAGCGCCTGCCTGGCAAGCACAGGGTCCTGAGTTCTATCCCCAAGATTTACACGCCTTCCCTGCAGAGAGCAAGCATAACTGAGCGAGCTGCTTCTCCCCAGGCCAGTATGGCATCCCTGAGCCATGGAATTTCCCCTTTCGGAGGAGCTACTGGTGTGGACCTGCGCCCCCCAAAGGCCCTGCTCCAGCCCCTGCCCCACAGGATCCAAAGGGTGAGACCCCACAAACCTAAGCCACTCCTTTCCTGTTCAGATTCCCTGTTGCATTAGTCTCCAAAAAAGCCAGATTCCCCTTAATCTAGTTTCCCAGCACCACAGCCTCAGGCTGCAGCCCCTGGGGCTTCCCTAATTATAAACTGCAGTACTGGGAATTGAACCAATGCCTCGGACACTAAACTTACACACCCAGCTTTTCTGTATTTTGGAGGGGGGCTATCGAACTTGCCCTTGCCCTTGCCAGGCAGGTGCTTATGCTGCTGAGCTATATCTCCCTGGCCCTCTTTTTACATTTTTCCAGGCACTCATTAAATTGCTAAATTTCCCCAGCTGAGCTCAAACTTGAGCTTGTCCTGCCTCAGCCTCCCAGAGTGCTGGGTTGTAGGTGCCCATCACCATGCCTGGCTGTTCCCCAACTCCTACAGACTCCAGCCTGACCCAACACCAGTTCTAAGGGACCCCGGGTCCCCACACACACACACACAGTGAGTGACTCTGCCTCTTTCTACAGTGCTGGTGGAAGAGGCACCGCCTGACCTGTGTCCGGGAGTCTCCATCCGGGGCCTGGAGAAGCACTTCCCGGGTTGCCCGCAGCCAGCCCTGCGTGGGCTCAGCCTGGATTTCTACCAAGGCCACATCACGGCCTTCCTGGGCCACAATGGCGCGGGCAAGACCACCACGCTGTGAGCTACCAGACTTGCTGCTCCCTCCCAGAACTCAGTTTCCCCATCTGTCCAGTGGAGAACACATCTGGGGTCAGAGGGCTCTGGGATGTGATCTGGGCATGTGATAACACGGCTGTCAGCCCAGCACTCTGGGAGGCTTACGCAGGATCAAAAGTTCCAACCCAGCCTGCATAACTGAACAGTTTAGCAAGACCCTATCTCAAAATTTTAAAAAGGTCTGGGGGTGTACTTGGCATAAAGGCCCTAGGTTCTGAGGTGTGCTCTGGGGTGGCAGCCCCATTTCCCTTTGGGCATACACAAGGTAGGTGTAAAGTATTTTCTCAGCCTGAGATGCTTCCCTATGAAATGGGGACATAACATCCCTTGGAGACTGAGTGTGTGGGCTGACCCCTGCAATCCCAGCATTCTGGAGGCTGAGTCAGGAGGATTGCCACAAGTTTGTGTCCAGCCTGGGTACATAGAAAGACCCTGTCTCAAACAAACAGAAACAAAGTGGACACTCATGGGTGCCTGTGAGAGGCACTGCTCTGAGACCCCTGTGCTCCCAGGTCCATCCTGAGTGGCCTCTTCCCGCCCAGCAGTGGCACGGCCTTCGTCCTGGGCCACGACGTCCAGTCCAGCATGGCAGCCGTGCGGCCTCACCTGGGCGTGTGCCCGCAGCACAACGTCTTGTTTGACATGTGGGTACTGGGGTCCGGGGCGGTACCACTGGGCCCTGCCCGCTGTGATGGCCGCCCCTCTTATCCCTGGCCCCAGGCTGACAGTCGATGAGCACGTGTGGTTTTATGGTCGGCTGAAGGGTCTGAGCGCAGCTGCCGTGGGCCCTGAGCAAGACCAGCTGCTGCAGGACGTGGGGCTTGGCCCTAAGCGGAGTGCGCAGACGCGCCACCTCTCTGGTAAGCTCCCCTAAGGGTGGGGAAGTGAGGACAGATCCGGGCATTGATGTCTGTGTGGGTGGCCAGAGGTGGCAGAGATGCCCCTATCCCTCTAAGGTGGGATGCAGCGAAAGCTATCAGTGGCCATTGCCTTTGTGGGTGGCTCCCGTGTCGTTATTCTGGATGAACCCACTGCCGGTGTGGATCCTGCTTCCCGTCGTGGCATTTGGGAGCTGCTGCTCAAATACCGAGAAGGTGAGAGCTTGGAGCAGGCTGAAGTTTCCCCTGGATTCTGCTTCTCTGGGCATCTAGAGAAGGTGTCTGGCAAGACAATACCGGGGTGGGGTTTTGAGGGATGAGTAGGAGTTTCCTACCTGGGATAGGCAGTTCCATGAAGGAAATCATAGTTGGGGGCAAGCCCTAGTGGCCTGAGATGGTTCATGTGGGGTGGGTCCCCATACTCAGGTCGTACGCTGATCCTCTCCACCCACCACTTGGACGAGGCTGAGCTACTAGGAGACCGAGTAGCTATGGTGGCAGGTGGCCGCCTGTGTTGCTATGGCTCCCCACTGTTCCTGCGTCGCCACTTGGGCTCTGGTTACTACCTGACACTGGTGAAGTGTCCCCTGGGCATGGCCACCAGGGAGAAGGTGAGGCCCCTGGGGCGCGGGTCCCCACAGCTTCTTCTAGCCTGGTTGCAATGTTGACCACTGCCCCTGTATGCAGGGTGACCGCGACTGGAAGGACGGGCTGGATGCTACACAGGAGCACGAGTCGGGCAGCCAGGACAGCACTGCAGGTGGGAGCTGGCCTGGACTGCCCAGAGGAGGGGTGGGCAGTGCAGCTCAGTTCAGGGGACCCCAAGGGTCAGGCCTGCTGGGGCATGCCCCTGAGGCAGGAGGGTCATGAGTTTGAGGCCAGCCTTGGTCCTACAAGGAGACCCTGTCTCAGGAAAAACACAAATGCTCGGCGTGGATTCCCGATTACCACCGCTGGGTCCATCTAAATGGCGACTCTGCGTCTCTGACCCATACACCTTTGCTCCATCTTGTAAACTGTGGAGGCTGAGGCACAAGGACCTCGAGTTTGAGTCCAGCCTGAGTCTCTAGTGACATAGAGATCCTGTGTCAAAAGAAAAAGATCTAAAGGGCTGGGTTGAGCCGGGCGTGGTGGCGCACACCTGTAATCCCAGCACTTGGGAGGCTGAGGCAGGAGGATCAATGCGAGTTCGAGACCAGCCTGGGCCACAAAAGTGAGCTCAAGGCCAGCTGGAACTGTACAGCAAGACCCTGTCTCAAAAAGACAAAAGAAAAAGCCGGGCGTGGTGGCGCACACCTGTAATCCCAGCACTTGGGAGGCTGAGGCGGGAGGATTGGTGCAAGTTCGAGACCAGCCTGGGCTACAAAAGTGAGCGCAGGACCAGCCTCAACTGCATAGCTAGACTGTCTCAAAAAGGCAAAAAAAAATGACGAAAGAAAGAAAGAAGGAAGGAAGGAAAGAAAGAAAGGAAGGAAGGAAGGGCTGGGTTGGACCTCAGTGTGGAGCCCTGTGTTTCATCACTTTTTACCACAAAAACAAAAAAATTAACCTGAGTCAACCAGAAAATAAAGCTGCCTTTGCTCTCTGCCTGCAGGGCCAGGGGTGAGGACCTTGCAGGGCTCTCCCCACCCAGATGCACCCCAACTCCTGAGCCTGGTGCGGTGCTGGGTGCCAGGAGCACAGCTGGTGGAGGAGCTGCCCCATGAGCTGGTGTTAGCGATGCCCTACAAGGGCGCCCAGGATGGCAGCTTTGCCAGGCTCTTCCAGGAGCTGGACAGGCAGCTGGATGCACTGCAGCTTACCAGCTATGGCATCTCGGACACCAGCCTGGAAGAGGTGCCGGGGGGCTGTGGGGTTGGCCAATGTGGGTTGGCTGGGATGAGCAGGGGAGGCCCAGAGGAGACAGGGCTTTGGTGGATGAAGAGGAGTTTGCTTATGGGTAGCAGTGGTATTACAGGTGGAAAATGGGAGGGCTGGGCGAGGAGGGGTTCCTTCCAGGGATCCCCTGGGGCTCTCAGTTCCCTTCTTGTTTCTCCAGATTTTCCTGAAGGTGGTGGAAGACAACAGCGGGGACCTAGAACTAGTGGGAGCCACAGCAGCTCCGCGACCCTTGGACTCTGACCCTGATCCTGAGCTGGGTATGACCTTGGGCCGAGTCTCCATCCTTGGTTGAGTCCACTTCCAATGCGTGTGACCCTTGACCTTGACCCTAGCTGAGCACTGACCCCTGTCCACAGCCACTGTTGGCCCCACAGATGGTGTCGCCCAGCCACATGTGCCCACAACTACCCCACAGCTCCCAGTACTGCCTGAGGAGTCGGCCTTGGGGAACGGATTGCCAGGTGCGTCCCACCTTTGCCCAGTGTGACAACCTCCTTCCCTTCCTCCCCCACCATGGCTTGACCTCTGACCCTCCCATCCTCAACAGCTGGGTTGGCCTCAGAGACACAGGCCCTGCAGGGTTCTGGGCTGGACATCACAGGCCAGGTCCGGAGCTGGGCCCTGACCCACCAGCAGCTCCGGGCCCTGCTTCTCAAACGCTTTCTGCTTGCTCGGCGCAGCCGCCGAGGCCTGTTTGCACAGGTGAGTAGGCCCAGCCAGCATCAGGGTGGGGGAACTTGGGTCAGGTGTCCCTGGGTGCTTGCTCAACCCCAGCGACCCACTCAGTGGTTTCATTCAACAGTGCAGGCCCATGTGTACTTATTGAAAGCACTGGGGGGCCCGGCAGGATGGCTCAGTGGTTTAAAGCACCTGCAGGCAGCTGCAGGGACCGCAGCTCGATCCCGGGCACCACATGCTGCGCCAGCCCTGCCCTCAGGGCAGGCTGAGCCGGCCATAAAAATAAAATAAAACAAAAGTTCTGAAACAAGGAAAAAATAATAAAATAAAAATAGAATTCTAAAAAAAAAAGAAAGCACTAGGGAGCCATGGATAGTTCTATAGCAAGAGCAGGGAAGGGGTGGCAGCTGATGGGCCATTTCCCCAGATCGTACTCCCCGCCCTTTTTGTGGGCCTGGCTCTGGTGTTCAGCCTCATCGTGCCTCCTTTTGGCCACTACCCGGCACTCCGACTCAGACCTGCCATGTACGGGGCTCAGATGTCTTTCTTCAGGTGGGTGCCAGGGACAGAAGGCGGGGGAGTTGGGAGCCCAGGGCAAAACCCTAACCCAGGTGCCCCCCACCCAGTGACGATGCTCCAGGGGACCCAGACCGGGCGCGTCTGCTCGAGGCGCTGCTAGAGGAGGCTGGGCTGGATCAGCCGGAAGTACACAACAGCTCCGCCGGGTGTGTCCACCTGCCCTGCCTTGATTTCCCCTCCAGGCTCCAGCCTGCTCACCTGGGGTGTCCAGGATCCCCAATAACCCTGCCTCCATTTCCACAGGGATGCTCAGTGTCTGCAGGGCCCCGCGTGCCACTTCTCGGTCCCTGAGGTTCCTGCCAATGTGGCTGAGGCCCTGGCCAGCGGCAATTGGACACCAGGATCTCCATCTCCGTCCTGCCAGTGCAGCCGGCCTGGTGCCCGCCGCCTACTGCCTGACTGTCCTGCTGCAGCTGGGGGGCCCCCACCCCCCCAGGCCCTGAGCAGCTCAGGGGAGGTGGTGCAGAACCTGACGGGCAGGAACCTGTCTGACTTTCTGGTCAAGACCTACCCGCGGCTGGTGCACCAGGGGTGAGCAGCCACTGGGGGCACAGGTTGGCTTTTTTTTTTTTTTTTTTTTCCTAGCACTGGGGATTAAACCCAGGGTCTTCACACTGGGCTACATCCCCAGCCCTTTGTATGTTTAATTTCGAGACATGGTGTTGCTACGTCACTAAATTGCCTAGCCTGGCTTGAAGTTGAGATCCTCCTGTCTCAGCCTCCTCAAAGGCTGGGATGACAGGCATGCTCCGCCACACCTGGCTGAGGAGAGCATCCTGGGTGCCAGATAGGTGGAATGTCAGCAGGGGCCCTCCCTTCTGTTTCCATCTTGCCCTTAATTCTCAGACATCTCTGTCTGTCCCCATCCTTGTCTCTGTCTGTCTGTCCCTTCCACAGCCTGAAGACCAAGAAGTGGGTGAATGAGATCAGGTGAGGGGCACCTGGCCCGGGTTCCCTGGCCCAGTACCTTTCCCACCCCTTCCGCCTTCCCTTGGCTCCCCATGCTCAGGTGCCACCTCCACCACTGCCCAGGTACGGAGGCTTCTCACTGGGGGGCCGTGACCCAGGCCTGCCCTCGGGCCAAGAACTCAGCCATGCGGTGGAGGAGCTGCGGGTGCTGCTGAGCCCTGAGCGTGGCGGGGCCCTCGACCGCGTCCTTAACAACCTCGCAGTGTGGGCTCTTGGCCTGGATAGTCAGAATAGTCTCAAGGTAGGAACTGGGGTGCAGGCAGGTATCCCCCTCCATCACCCTCACCCTGAGGCCCTGAGACCACTGTCACTGTGACTGCTCTCAGATCTGGTTCAACAACAAAGGCTGGCATGCCATGGTGGCCTTTGTCAACCGGGCCAACAACGCACTCCTGCGTGCCCAACTTCCCGCGGGCCCTGCCCGCCAGGCCCTCAGCATCATCACGCTCAACCACCCCCTGAACCTGACCAAGGAGCAGCTGTCAGAGGCTGCACTGTGAGTCTCAGCCCCATGTACCACACCCCCCCATGCCTCAGTGTCCCTACTCTTCTGGGTGGTGAGGCTGGATTTACACTCTGCTGTATGCTAGTCATGTAAACAGGCACCCTCATTCCCAGCATGGCCTCCTCCGTGGACGTCCTGGTCTCCATCTGTGTGGTTTTTGCCATGTCCTTCGTCCCAGCGAGCTTCACCTTGGTCCTCATTGAGGAGCGTGTCTCTCGGGCCAAGCACCTGCAGTTCCTGGGAGGCCTGTCCCCGACTCTCTACTGGCTGGGCAACTTCCTGTGGGATATGGTGCGCACGTGGGGGCTGCTGAGAAGGGCATAGGTGACGTCTTCAGGGTGGTGAGATCACACACAGCCATTTTCAAAAAAATCCAGGGAGGTCGAAGCTGGGCATAGTGATAGGAAACTTGGGAAACTGAGGCAGCAGGATTGCAAGTCTGAGCCCAGCCTGGGCATCTTAGTAAGATTGTGTCTCAAAAAATAGAAAGGTGTGGGGGTGTAGTTCAGTGTGAAGGCCCTGGATTTGATCCTTAGTCCTTAAAAAAAGGCAGCAGAGAGGTTAGGGTGGGCATAGGGCTGAGGGTGGGAGTTATTACCCAAGGCTGCCTCCTCTTCCCTCTGCAGTGCAACTACTTGGTGGCAGCATGCATTGTGGTCCTGATCTTCCTGGCCTTCCAGCAGAAGGCCTACGTGGCCCCTGAGAACCTGCCTGCACTCCTGCTCCTGCTGCTGCTGTATGGGTGAGGGCCCTATCTGCTACTGAGGAGGGGGAGGGGACTTCAGAGTAGCTCTGGAGAGGCAGGAGGTGATCCCAGGCATACTCACTTCTGGGATGCACTGATGTGGCCTTAAAAGCTCATCATGAGCCAAGCTACCAATGCCTGTAATCATCATTCTGGGAGGCTGAGGTGGGAGATTGCAAGTTCAAGCCTGGCCTCCATATAGGCATCTGTGGCCCTTGTCACTCCACAGCTGGTCGATCACACCACTCATGTACCCAGCCTCCTTCTTCTTCTCCGTGCCCAGCACTGCCTATGTGGTGCTCACCTGTATTAACCTCTTTATTGGCATTAATGGCAGCATGGCCACCTTTGTGCTTGAGCTCTTATCTGACCAGGTAGGACTCTGTGAAGGGGCTGGGCTTGGGCTGAGTTGGGAGCTTCAGTTCTCTGAGCCACAGCTTTTTCCTGTCTCCCAAGCAGAACCTCCAGGATGTGAGCCGAATCTTAAAACAGGTCTTCCTGATCTTTCCCCATTTCTGCCTGGGCCGGGGACTCATTGACATGGTGCGGAACCAGGCCATGGCTGATGCCTTTGAGCGCCTGGGTAAGGACTTCCTGTTTTGTGGGGTGAGGCTCAAGGGGGTAGGAGGGAAAATTATCCCTAGGGACAGGACTGAGTTCTGTAGACCTCCCAAAAGCTAGGCTAAGTTAGATGCAGTACAAACTGTAGCATGAAGTTGTAAACGCTCTTTTTTTTTTTTTTTTGCTGGACTGGGGTTCAAACTCCCGACCTTGTACTTGCCAAGCAGGCATTTGTGCCACAGAGCCATCTCCCCAACCCCTGTAAAAGCTCTTGGGTCACATCACAAGTAATGTAAATTACAGAGGTGGTCCATCAGGGAATTTTTTTGTTCTTCCAGTTTCTTTTCTTTTCTTTCCTTCTTTCTTTCTTTCTTCTTTCTTTCTTTCTTTCTTTCTTTCTTTCTTTCTTTCTTTCTTTCTTTCTTTTTGCAGGACCAGGGTTCGAACTCACAACCAGGCACTTGCCAGGCAGACACTTGTGCCACAGAGCTATCTCCCTGTCCCTGTTCTTTTAGTTTCAAAACAGAGTCTCACTATATCCAGGCTGATCTTGAACTTGCTTCTGTAGCCTAGACTGGCCTCAAATTCATGGCAGTTCTCCTGCCTCAGCCTTTTAAGTGATGGCATTACAAGCATGCACCACGACACCTGGTTATATGTCTATTTTCTATGCAGATTAGATCCAAGCTAAGCAGCCTACCCAGAATTTTTCTCCTTTCTCCTAAGAATCCAGGATGAACTAAAGAAGGTTTCAAACACCTGAGTCCTCCAGCAACTTTCCTTCTTATACTCACAGGAGATAGCCAGTTCCAGTCACCCCTGCGCTGGGAAGTGGTTGGCAAGAACCTCCTGGCCATGCTGGTGCAGGGACCCCTCTTCCTCTTCTTCACGCTTTTGTTGCAGCACCGGAACTACCTCCTACCACAGTGAGTACGGACGAGGAAAGGGAGGCAGGGACCAGGGACCTACTGGAAGCTCACTCATGTCACTTATCCTTAGCCCAAAGCTGGGGCTGCTGCCACCCCTCGGGGAGGAGGATGAGGACGTGGCCCAGGAAAGGGAACGGGTGACCAAAGGAGCCACCCAGGGGGACGTGTTGGTGCTCAAGGACCTGACAAAGGTAGACACAGCTGGGTGGAGTGCTGGCCTGGGGTCCTCTCTGGCCCTCTTCCTTTCTCAGTGACCTGTGTTCCTTCCAGGTGTACCGGGGACAAAGGACACCAGCTGTAGACCGCCTGTGCCTGGGGATCCCCCCTGGAGAGGTGCGGAGACCAGGGGCGGTAGCTCTGGGTACGTGTGCTGAGCACACAGTACTAAGTCCTATGAGGACTACTGTGTATCCAGCACCCTCCAAAGTGCCTGTCTTTGAGGCCATATTAAAAAGCTCTCATGAAATGTCTATCGTAGGGGTCACATAGGGATGCATTCCTATAATCCCAGCACTCTGACAGGTAGAGGTAGGATGATCCCAAGTTCAAGCCCAGCCTGAGCAACTTAGCAAGACTTACTTCAACTCTAAATAAAAAGTACAAAAGGTTGGGGATGCAGCCTGGTATTCCATCCCCAGAACCACAAAGAAGCAAGCACCTACTACATGATTAAAAATTTATTATTATTATTTTTATTATTATTATTATTTTGTCTTTTTTTAAATAATTTTTTATTTTATTTATTATTTTTATTCTTGTTTCAGAGCCTTTGCTTGTTTATTCACTCATTTTTATGGCTGGCTCAGCCCACCCCTAGGGCAGGGCTGGTGCAGCATGTGGTGCCCGGGATCGAACTGAGGTCCCTGAAGCCGCCCAAGCTTCCCCAAGCAGGCGCTTTAGACCACTGAGCCATCCTGCCAGGCCCCTATTTTGTCTTTTTGAGATAGGGTCTTGCTATGCAGTTAAGGCTGGCCTTGAGCTTACTTTTGTAGCCCAGGCTGGTCTCAAACTCGCACCAATCCTCCTGCCTCAGCCTCCTAAGCACTGGGATTACAGGCGTGCACCACCACGCCCAGCTTATTTATTTATTTATATGGTTTTTTTTTTTTTTTTATTTTTTTATTTTTTTGTCTTTTTGAGACAGGGTCTCGCTATGCAGTTGAGGCTGGCATTGAGCTCACTTTTGTAGCCCAGGCTGGTCTCGAACTCGCACCAATCCTCCTGCCTCAGCCTCCCCAGTGCTGGGATTACAGGCGTGAGCCACCACGCCCGGCTTATTTATATGGTTTTTTGAGACAGGATTTTGCTCCATAGCCCAGGCTGTCCTCAAGCTCATGGTGATTCTTTTTCTTTTTTTTTTTTTTTTTTTTTTTTTTTTT
>PVJA010051083.1:0-12996 GCA_004027025.1 Myocastor coypus | reverse complement strand
GCCCTGTGAATATGGAAAAGACAGCAAGCAAAACAGACCCAAATATCTCAAAGGCAACTTTCATGGACATGATCTCAAAACTGAACTCTAATGCTGGCACACATCACTGTCCCTCCTACACTTCCTGTTGCTCCCAGAAGAGCAGCTTCCTCCCGATTAAAACTCAAGTTCTTGTGGTGACAATAACTTTTATTCAGGCTGTGGTTGAGGTAAAAGCAATGATGGCATATCGTAGGCTGAAAGCATCCTAAAGAACTTCTAGTCCAGTGCTTTAGTCACTGGCAAGGAAAAGAACCCAAAGAGGTTGGAGCCCTGGAGAAGAGAACACAACTGAGTTGTGGTGCAGTGCCACAGGAGGTCACCACAGTTGTGACTGGAGGCCTATGTCCTCTCAGGATGGGTTTAGAGGAGAAGACCAGTAAAGTGAAGAGAAGCCAAGGTGGCCTGTCCTGGGAGTGGTTGGTGGGGCAAAGTTGAAATTTGTCAATGTGGGCCAGCCAGACAGCTCTGTGAACTAAAGCACCTGCTTAGGCAGAGCACAGCGACTGGGGTTTGATTTCTGGCCTGCTGTGCCAGACCTGCCTGTCCCCGGGGTGCGCTGAGTGGGAGATTGAGTCTGGGCATGGTGACAGGGTGTGTGCCCGTAATACCAGTGCCTGGGAGACTGAAAACAGGAGAATCACTTCAAGTCCATTCTACATAGCAAGACCCTGTAGACCCTGCAGACCCTGTACCAAATACATTTTTAAAAAAAAAAAAGATTGCCAATAAGAGGAACACAGGAGCAAGAACACATCCAGGGCAAAAACCAGAATCAAATTTTGTATAATGGGCCACACAGACATGGGGGAAATCGAGGCAAGCATGAATGAAAGAACCCTAAAGCAAAGCAGATGGATGAGATGAGAGCCCAGGGAACCAGACAAGAGAAAAAGGCCGTCGAGCTCGAGACTTCGGCCCTGCATGTGTTACCTGCAAGACCTCAGAACCTAAGTTCAGCCTAGCTCGGCCCTAGAGATTTCATTGGTTTTGTGAAGACATACATCAGTCCTGGCCCTGCTACACTGGCAGATATAAGCAGTCCTAGGATCACCTGGAGAAAGCGTGAGTCCATGCGCAGTAGGCACCAGGCTGTCAGGAGGGGAGATCCTAATGGAGCCTCGGTGAACAGGCTGCACCCCACCAAAACAGAAAATATAGTTAATGTTGAGCTATTCTTAATATTACAGTAACAGGGAAGTTGCTATTAATGCACCTCACAGTACTTCCTTCACTTCAGACACACTTAGCCCATCATTATGGCAGCTTTCTGAAACACTTCAGAAGTGCTCTTTCATGAGTTTTTACTTGGGCTGTGAGGCTGCCCTGATGTGCTGCTCATTTTCACTTTAGAGAAGAGCCAAGCTTTGCACAATGCCAGAGCCAGGAAACAAGGAGCTGTGAGAACGCACCGTAGTACCCTTCCGTTGGGCGGCCCTGTGAGAACGCACTGTAGTGCCCTCCATTGGGTGGCCCTAGGCAGCAGCATTTACCAGATTGGAGGTTGTGGAACATCAAGATGCTCTTGAAGGAGTTCAGGAAGTAGCAAGACTGATGAGGTAGGTGTGTGCAAAGTGGGGAAAGGGAGGAGGGGGCTTCATCATAGTATGTCTTTCACAGTAATACATTTTTAAAAATTGGAAATATTCATCATGTATTTTGATCATACTCCATACCGTACATAACTGAGGCTTCAAATTAATAAGGTATAATCTATGCACATGCTCAAGATTTCACGTGGGCACAGAGGTGACAGTTTGGTCATCTAAGGATGCTCTATGTTCGTCTCTTCCTACTTCCTCTCCCTTCAGATATAATATCTTATTTGCCAACAGCCTTTCCACTTGTGGCCTACAATGCATTTTTAGTTTAGTTCTCTGGGTAAATTCGCATCTATTTCTTTTTCAGTTTTGTTTATAAACATGCTATTTCCTAAGTATCCAGGCTGCATGTTTGTTGAGCAAACATTTATGCCCGTTTCAAATCTGCCTTAGTGTCCTGTGTCCAACCAAGGGCTGCAGAAGAGGGCATGTGGTGGACTCAGATCACCCATTTTCTAGCAGACAAATCTAAAAATTTAGACTTCTGCTTGATCATATCAAATGTCTCTTTCTGTGTATTAAATCATTAAAGGTGTCACACGGTTATAATCCCAACTCCCCGGGAGGCTGAGGCAAGAAGAACACAGCTTTCGGGTCAGCATGGGCAACTTAGTGAGAAACTAAAACTAAAAAGGGTTGAGGTTGCAGTTCGTTGCCTAGAATTTATGAATCCCTGGGCTCCATGTCCAGTACCACATACACACACACACACACACACACACACACACACACACACACACACACAGTATAAGATTCTAATTTGGGGCTGGGGAGATAGCTCCTAGGCACAAGTGCCTGCTGGGCAAGTGCAAGGTCGTGAGTTCGAACCCTGGTCCTACAAAAAAAAAAAGATTCTAATTAAATGAATTTTGTTTATTTATTCATTTATTCATTTGGTACAGGGTCTCTCTATGCATCTTGGACTCCTAGTGATCCTCCTATATCAGCCTCCCCAGCACTGGGATTACAGGCATTTGCCACCACTCCCAGTTTTGGTGGCCTTCAGGGTATGTTCTTCTGGGGTTGACATGGTATGCAGTACCAAGGATCTAACCCAGGTCCTTGGGCTTGCCAGGCAAGCACTTAGACAACGACGCTATTCCTGCAGCCTCCTAAATGAGTTTAAATGATGAAAAAATAAAATTATACCTGTAGGAATTCTGCACTGAATAATATCAGGTTAATCTATGATTAGCAGAAAAAAAAGAAAACCAGGTAGCTTATAAATTAATGTCATTAATCAATGATTTGTAGGTCATTTACTTCACATGAGTCATTCCTTCACCAAGACTTTTATCTTTGAATATCAGGGGAAAAAATGCCAAACTATTATTTGTAGAAATGGATCATGGTATCCAATTGAAAACTCCAACAGCTTCGTGTGCATTCTTTTTGATATTTTATCAGTAAGTTTTTAATGATTACACAAGAACCACATGTTGATGTTATGTGGTAGTCCCAAGCAGAGATATCAATGATTGTAACTGCAGAAATAGCTAAATATCAACAGTAGAAGGACCTCCAGGATGGTCAAAAAGAACATCACAGAAGAGGGAAAATGAGTTGCCGGCCAACATATAAACAAGACTTCGACTCTGTTTATTTCTCCCTTCCCTCAGATACAGCAGAGAATTGCTTTGTGCTTTGTACCTCTCATGGTCCAACTTAACATCTTCCTGTTTTGTAGGAGATGGTTTATGCAATTCATTGGACTAATTCCAGGAGAAAGATGAGAAGGAGATGGAAAGGAAGGAAGGAGAGAAAGAAAAACAGAGAGAGAGGCCAAAAAGAAAAATTTACAAAACAATCTGAGGTTCAGTACATAATTATGCTCTTGGCATTTTCAAGGCCTCCCATTCTGTCTTAAATAATATTTTTATGATAAATGTTGTCAAAATAATGACGCTTAACAAAGATCTCTAGTTTGCTCCAGGATTAATAGATTAGAGAAAAAGGAGTATGCATTTCCCTGAAGCCTGTGTTTGTTTTCAGTCCTGATCTGTTGTGCTTCAGAAACTCCAAAGCCAATCAAGAGCATTTGTGAATTGCCTCGGTGCCTAAAGGAGAAACCCATCACATTCAGGACGGTTGAGGCCCTCCTTTGCTACAGTACAGCAGTGGTGCTGCTTGGGTGTGTTTCCCAGAATTAAGGTGAAATAAGGACAAATGACCTGAAACGTAGAGGTTGATCCACACGTCTGGCTGTCATGTGTTGCACAGAGCCCAAGAGTTGGCCAGGACCACCTTTGTTTCAAGGACAGAGACAGCTTCCTGGTCAGTCTGTCCTTAGAGCCAATGACAGACTCAGATATGCAACAGCCCTATGTAAATAACCACAGCCTACCCTCCCTCCTCAGACCACTTAGGAGAGCTCTAAGCATCTTTCTATGAAAGCCAAAGGTGAAAATCCCCAAGCTATTCTCCTACACCTACAACCAGGTCTCTTCTTATGCACTGGAAGCACGAGTGAGCTCACATGATTTGCTGTGTATACGCCTTATGGATATGTCTACTTTAGCCTTGCCTTGGAAGGTCTCAGAAAGCAGAAACCAGGTGTTTATTCAGATATAGCTTGCTCTTAAAATTCTACTATATGCAAATGACAACAGAAATAAATCCTTGAACCAAGAAAAAAAAAATCCAGAGATCATTTTCTTGAGTCCTCATTTTACAGATTTCTTTATTCATTCATCTAGCATTATTTTTAACCCCCAAATCATCAGACTTCAAATGGCTTCCTCAGAGAAATTAAATATGTTGTTCTGTGTGATCTAAACATTTAAAAGGTGAAATTTTCTTAAATTAATCATCTTTGTTATTCCAATTCAATGTTTATAAGTGAGTATTGGTATTTCCAGGCTGATCAGGATAAATACTAGACATATATTTTCACTATGTATTTATTTTCCCTCTCTAATATATTAAAGATGACCTGAAAGCAGAAGATGGATTGTTATTAAGCAAAATGGAATGGAGTAAAAAAAAAAAAGGTGAAGAGAATGAATGAGAGGTAAAAGGGAAATGGATATGGTTAAATCATATTGCTTGCATTGAAAACTCAGTATTTTATAAAATTAATAGGTACTAATAATAAAAGGGGAAATATATCCATCTTTAATTTTCCAACATCACTCACTAAAGAGCCACTGCATACACTTTCTCCTCTTCTAAGCTAAGCATAGTTGCTATTCTTGATAACCTTTTCTCTCAGTGGTGAGCAAAGGATAAAATTAATCATAAAAACCTACAACAGCAAACTTCTCCCATAAAGAGCCACATAGTATAGGCTTACATACCACATAATCTGCTGCTCAACTATTTAACTGTAGTGTTATAACTTAAAGCAGTGACAGACAAAAGTGCATTAATAGGCTATAATTCTATTCTAATAAAACTTTATCAAAACAGGTTGAGGGACAAATTTGGCTGGTGGGCTAAAGGATGTTGATTTTTTGTCTTGGTTACTTTTCTCGTGGCCTAGACAAAATGCCCAACACCTAACATTAAAGGAGCAAAGGTTTCTTTGGCTCAGTTTGAAGAAGTTTCAGTCCAAAGTTGACTGGCTCCAAAATAGGGCAGAATAGCAGAAGGCAGCAAAGTGGCAAAGCAGCAAGTGATGAGCGACTACTTTCCTTCTGTCTCTTGTATCTCACGCCCCTGAGGGTGGGCAGCATTCATCCTCAGGGTGGTGCAGCCTTCTTCTTACCATTGCACTGTGAATCAATCACAGCATCATATCTCTGACCCTGGCAGCAGCACACACCCTAGATCCAGCCACTTCTGAGAGTCTCCCGTATGGGACTCGGTGGGGGAGACATCGAGATATACAAAGCACAGCACTCCTGACACAGACTGCTACCCAGAAGCAATTGCCAGCTAGATTACCATCTTTCCCAGAAGACAAATTGCATTATCCACAATTAAAATGCCCCTAGTGTGAGAAGCTAAACAAGTAAATAAGACCCAAAAACATATGATAGGTATTCTGAAGTGGAAAAGCAATGTTCAAGCAGAAAGAGAAAGTGGGATGGGAGAAAGGAGAAAAGAAGAAATGGAGGGGGGCTGGGGAGATAGCTCCGAGGCACAAGTGCCTGCTGGGCAAGTGCAAGGTCGTGAGTTCGAACCCCGGTCCCCCCCCAAAACAAAAAAAAAAAAAAAAAAAGAAATGGAAAAAGAAGTATATGTAAACATATATATATATAATTTTGTACTATTCATTTCTCTTAGTTCATTGTAAAGAAAGGTCTGTGTTATTATTGTTTGAACAGTTAAAGTGGCTAGTAGAATAAGCGCTTGCCTGGCAAACACAAGGGCCTGAGTTCAACCCCTAGTTCAACAAAATAAATAAATAAATAAATAAATACATACATACATACATACATACATACATACATAAATCAATCAATACAACTTAAAGCACAGTGAGACAGCTCAGTGGTCTGAAGTGCCTGCTTAGGCAAGCTTAGGCAGGTGCAGGAGACCACAGTTCAATCCCTGGCACCACTTGCCACTCCAGCCCCGCAAGATTTAATAAATAAATAAATATTTACAACAGCTGTAACACACACACACACACACACACACACACACACACACACACACGATCACCCCTCACCACATGAGGCTATTAGAAATATGAAGTACAGCCAGTGCTGTTGAGGAGCTGATTTCTAAATTTTACCTAATGTTTGTCAACGTTGATGTGTGTAGTGACTTGTGGCTAGTCGCTGTCATGCAGTACATAAAGAGAAATGAAGTCTCTCAGCCACTACTTTAGAGCCAAAGTACTGAGGACCCTATGGTCTTCTTAAATACAATGTGTAGACTTGTATTTGTGCCATGAAAGTATAACCAGATTGAATATTTAAAAGCATTCTTCTTATAGATGAATTCTTTTAAATGAGTTTGTTAATGTAAGAAGTATAATTTAATTTATAAATGTCATACCGATATATAACTTTTTGACCAGCCATCAGTGAGATGAAACGTGTGATACTTCTACTTCTCTTTATACAACAACATATTAAATGTGAGTTAATAAGCACACTGCGGTCACAGTTGTTCAGAGTTGGGAATGGATGGCTGTCATCGATGTTCTTTTCACATGTCTGAAAATAAAGAAATTTGCATACTGCAATGTCTTAAGTTCCTGTTGAATGTATATATTTCACTAATAGGAACACAACATCTGAATCTCCTTGGAACGGATGAATAAGAGAAATCTAAAAAGTGTAGGAGAATTTGGGAGGCTGAAAACAGGAGGACCATTACAAGTCCAATCTGTGTGGTAAGACCCTGTAGACCTTATCTTAAAATACAATCAACCAATCAATAAATAAATAAATAAAGTAGGAGCCATTGATTTGATACTTGACCAGAAATGGGGAAGCAAGGTATTTCAGAAAAAGGAGACACTTAAAATATTCATGTGAGTGGGTAATAAATTCTAGTTTGAGGGAAGTCACCAGTAACTAGTTAGAGCTCAAAGATGCAGGGTAGAATTGTCTACAGAAAAGTTAAGAAAGGCAGGCTAGAACCAACTTTAAAAAACCCTTTGGATGTTTGGAAAGTCTTGGTCAAGCACTAAGAGAGTCATCAGATTTTAAAATGGTAGAAGAGGGGTGACATAGATAAGACCTTCGTCACAATTCGGGCAACCAGTTGAACGCAGGGTGAATGTGTGAGAACACCCTCTGTATTAATGTTTAAGGCTGAAGTTAAAAAGTTTGAATCATTGGATCACTGGATTAATGATCTCAAACATTACCGCAGGCTTTTGTAAAATACATACCAGAATTCTCCATCTATTAGCATATTAAATTTAGCTTACAGATATGTTTTGTCTTAAAACTTCCTTTGGATAGTCTTATTTAGCTCTAATATTTATATCTCAGGGGATTTTGCAAGAAAGACCAGTTTCTCTAGAATGCATATGTCCCTTTAACCATTGTAAAATTGGAAAGCATTGAGCCTACATGCAGTCCTGGCAGGACCCCACAGTATTTGGGGAGCAGCCACTGCTCCTCACACTTTCTACTCCTTTCTGCTGCTTGAGTTCCACTCAGTTCTATTCATATATGGTATTTACTCGGCCTCACAGGCAACTGAATTTTCTTGTACCACCTAGACACAGCTTATTTGCTTGAAAGTTTATGATCTCATTTGGTTTCAGAGACTTCCTCAATGAATATGACCTTCAGCAATTGTCACCAGATTTTTATTCTGTCCACAACAAAACTTAAGAAAGATTGCTTCCTAATAGTCAACATTCTCAAAATTTTTCACTGACTCAAGCATGGCTCCCCTTCTTAGATCGGTTCATCTTAAAAATTTAGCAGAAGCAACAGAAGAATTAGCAAACAGCTATTAGACCCTAGCCTTCACTACTTTAGTTGCTTCTGTTGGACATTGTGCTGTTGGTGAACTATAAGCACCACTCACTGGCTTTCCAAGATAACTTGTAGCCACAGAGCTGTTTATGCCATCTTCCCGGTGACCTCAAGGCAAGTACAGAAAGGCAGCAAACATGACTTGATCAATCTTGAAGCTTGAGATTGGTGCCACGTGGAAAAGCCTCTGGTTTCCCTGAACAGCTAAAAAACTCATCCATTTTGAGTTACAACTTCTAGTCAAAAGTCATAGATTTTAAATCTGTTTAGCATCAACAAGATGTAAAGGATTAGCAATATTAATAGGAGTCTATGTGAATTACTTGTGACCCAAGGAAGTTGTGTTACAGCAGGTCTTTGACTAAGTAGATAGCCTTCTGCTTATCATCAATAAGATATCCGTATATAACAGGGACTGGCTTCTAAAACTGGTAGCATGTATGTTCTACTGCTATTGTACAAAATGTTGGGTGAAAATAAAAGATGTTGTGAAAGTGCTGATAAAAAAAATTCTGTATGATCTTCCACAAAGAAAATACAGAATTACACTTGCATTAGAAGAAATTTGAGACTGGGCTTGGTGGTGAGCACCTGTAATTCCAGCTCTTGGGAGGCTGAAAACAGGAGGATCACTATGAGTCTGATCTGTGTAGTGAGACCCTGTAGACCTTGTATTAAATAGACAAAATAAAAAGAAGTTTGTATTCATTTCAGGATTTATAAAGTGAGAAGATGGGGTTGTGAAGCCATGCATAATTGCCATCATGGTTATGTGATGACAAAGTCAAGAAGGCAAGGATGGTTTGGGAGGACCCTGCATCCCTTTACCAAGAGTTTTTTGTGTCCCAAGTCTTCTAGCTCTACACATGAGGGTTGGATAGAAGCAGAAATTGTCTGACTGTCAGTTCTTAAGCTGAAGCTACAGGTACTTGTGATACATTAATTCTAGGCCCTCTGTTTAGGCCCAGTTGTAAAGAGCTAGAAACCTGGAGTTCCCCATTCTTTTTTTTTTTTTTTTTTTTTCTTTTTCAGTCCAATAGATACCCTCAGGTTTACACAGGCAAACTTCATAGAGCTGTTGAGCTCTAGTAGGCCAGAACCAAGGCAGCTATCTCAGCTGCAGACTCAGAGCTTGGATCTTCTATGACTCCTCCCTGAGTCACAGACACTGGGCAGACAACAGGGAAGACAAGATTTTAGCTGCTGTCAAAACTTGCTCCCTCATTATTCTGACTAGCTAAGTTAGTGTAGCCAGTCAAATGCTCAGGGAAAAACAACTTGCCAAGAGGCCAAACAGAAAACAAAATCAGGAAGTTGGACAGGGGTTGGAAACCAATTCCATACCCCTAGTTAAACTCACAAGCCTTATTAAGTTTCAGCAGAAGTACACAGAACCATAGCATCTATGCTGTCCAAGACGCCTGCCTTTTATGTTTAAAGCTTCATTTTCTTAAAAAAAAAAAAAAAAAAAAAAGGAACCCTACCACATTATCTACACATTTATACTTAAGGGTTGCCTAAGCACATTCACTTATCTTGTTCATGGAGAGCCCATAGGAGACTTTGCTTGGGATGCTTTTGAAGAACCAGGACAATGTGCAGTAACTTTTTGACTCAGAGACGTTTGGGTGTGTCAAGCCAGATTAGAGGAAACTATCAGGATGTTCCCAAGTATAGTTCCTAATCATGAGAAATAGGAATCCCTTCCTCTGCCCCCTGCTTTTCTCCTATAGAGATCTTCATGCTCCCTCCTTTCAGTTTTATCTGTATTTTAAGAAGACCTGCCCTGTAAACTCTCTCAACCACCCCCACTCAGCCAACCCATCACATGACTGAGCATTCTCCATCTCCTCTGTTCATAACTGGCTGATGCCCAAGCATGCTGAATGCTCAGATCAGCAGGCTTCCTGCATCCTTAGCAAGAGCCAGCTGAGTTTGTCCCTCAACCTGTTATGCCATGTGTATTTATTCTAATTATATACATTAATAGTAACAAAAGACATTTTAAATATGATCATGAGATGTTTCCATGAAGTGGAGTGGAATGTTCAAAAAGATTTTATAAAGGTAAACTTCAAAAAAAAAATCCATTAAATTGGGCATAAATAGCTACCAAGGATTATGGAATGGTGGGGGGGTAGTTCTTGTTAAGAAGATTTATACATTGCTTCTTGAAAATCCACAATTTCTTTCTCTACTTTGAATAAAATAAAGCTCTATCTCTGAATTACTGAGCAACCTTCAGGAAAGAAACACTAAGCAGACTAATCTGCTAATTTTCTTAATGAAAAGCTTTATATTGGTTCCAAAAGATTGATGAATGAATGCACGTGTTTATATGCTTTAAGTTACACTAAAATTTTTAAATATGCTCATTATCACTTTTATGATCTTAGCTTTCATTACCACTTTCAGTCTATCAACTAGCTATAAGTCTCAGCTACATCAGATAAGAGTACGTCTAAGGTATTACATTCATTTTCCTCCCCCGCCTTTTCTTTTCTGTGGGACCGGGGTTCGAACTCACCACCTTGCACTTGCCAGGCAGGCAGTTGTGCCACGGAACTATCTCCCTAGCCCCTCACTTTCCTTTCAATAAAAATCTTTATACACATGTTAGCTTTTCAGGAGCTATCAATCCTCTTTCTCATAATTATCCTTACGAAGAATTTTGGCTGGGGAGATGAGATAGCTCAGTAGCATAAACACCTGCCTGGCAAGCACAGGGTCCTGAGTTCAATCCTCAGTACCACCAGAAAATAAAAGGAAAAAAAAAAAAAAGAAAAGGACATTTAATAAAAAGTAAAGCCAGATTAGTATGCTGAGCTGTAAAAGGCTTAAACCAACAGCTTCTGACATTGCCAGTTTTGTCAATGACCCACTACAATTATGGAATATTGGAATATGTACACAACTACTTTCTATTAGTTCAATGAGAAGAAATTTTTGTACCAATAATGATTAGAAAAATTATCACGTCTGCATCCTGTGCTCTGAATAACTACTATGAGGAAAATAATATGCATTGTATAATCACTGGGAATGTACTACTAATGCAATTTGAAACTGTTGCATTGTTATTTCTTATTAAAACTAATAAAAATAAGTCATTCAAATAAAATAATTTTCATATACCTGAAAAAAAAATTACTTTTGGCTGGTCAAGTAGCTCAGCATATTGAAGTGCCTGCAAGTAGGAACAGGGCCTGAGGTTTCGATCCCCAGGGCCCGCCGTGCCGGCCTTGCCTCCGAGGTACACTGAGACTGCAACTGAGGTGGGCGTATGATGGTGCACACCTGTAAGCCCAGATCTTGGGAGGCGATAAACAGGTGGGTCACTAGGAATTTGATCTAGTAGTAAGACCCTGAACACCCTGTAGACCCTTCCCTAAAATAAAAAAAAGAATTTTTTACTATATTAAATATAACATGTATAACACCAGGAGTGTTAAAAAGTGTTGTACACTTAAAAGTGACTTTCTTGTATAGGAAAAATACCACAGGATTGGCAGGCTACAATTTTGTATATGCTTAGATTTCTAAATTTCTGTGTAGAAATTTGTAACTGCTTTTATCACATTCTATAGAGATTTATTAGAATATCAGTGATTGATAGATAATACCAATTCCAAGTTAAGTCTAAGATGTTTAGTACTCAGAAAGACAGTGATGTTAAGCTCAAGTACCTATCTTATAAAGTAACAGTACCACTAGGCTTTTGTTCTGAAGGGTTAAGAATATAAGTGTACAGACCAAAAATTAGAGAAAAAGAATGGCTACTGGGATTGCCAATATTTTGGCTGCAGCTTTTCAAGGTCAGTGAGGATTCAGGGCATAACAGAACCTGTGCTATAACATCCTATAATTCAGTGGCTTCCCAAATTTTCTGTTCAAGGAGATTATGGGACCACAGGGGAAAAGGATGGACAATGTATAGTGTGCCTAAGGAGAATGACCTAGAGAGAAAACATTCTCTCAGGCTTCCACAGAGAGAAAACTGGTCAAGCAATGGCAGTGACTCATCCAGATGGCTGACACTGACAAAAGATCTACAAAGCACTGTGCATTGTTCCAAAGTAAATCCTGAGGGGATTTGACTGATCTTGGGAGATAAAAATGTGACATGCTGTGTTATACAGGTCGTGCTCTAACTTGCTGTTAACCACCCAGCAGAAAAGTTTAACCACAAGGCATAAAACGTAAGGCTAGATTAGAATACTGAGCTATAAAAGGCTTAAATCAACAGCTTCTGACATTGCCAGTTTTGCCAGTAACCCACTGCGATTATGGAACACTGGATTATGTATACAACTACTTTCTCGTAGTTCAATGAGAAGAATTTTTTTTTACCAATAATGATTAAAAAACTTATCATGTTTACACCCTGTGCTCTGTATAACTACTAGGAGGACAACAATATGCATTGTACCAAATATTGGGAATGTACTACTAATGTGTTTTGAAACTGTCACATTGTTTTTTCTTATTAAAAGTAATAACATGGACTGCTTCTTCTCTGCAACACCCCTCTGCCATGCCACCCCGCCTTGGAGCCACTGACTATAGCTGGAAACCTCTACAAAATGTGAACTGAAATACACTGTTCCATTTTTAACTTGTGTGTGCCGGGTATTTTTGTCTCACCAATGTGAAAAGAACTAAGATACCTAATCAGGAGATGATTGCGACCCTTCTGGCAGGAGAGGATGGCATGAGGACGCTTCGGTCACACAGTGGCAAAAGGAGGTCCAGTTCTATGCATAACTACCACTCTGCCCGGGCACTATTTCCTAACTCCTTCGTAAGTTACTAAGAGATTTCCTGGCTGGCCTTTCAACTGCCTGCCACTTTCCCTTCTATTTCCGTTCCTCTCTAGCATCAGAGTAATGTTTCTAAAATGAATCAGGGGGCTGGGGAGATAGCTCCGAGGCACAAGTGCCTGCTGGGCAAGTGCAAGGTCGTGAGTT
>PVJA010051082.1:0-12994 GCA_004027025.1 Myocastor coypus | reverse complement strand
CTTCACTCCCTCCCTCCCCCCTGCCCCTCCCCTTCCTACCTTCCTTTCCTGCCTCCCTTTGACTGGCCCTCATGCCCATAAGATCACCAAAAGCATCTCCCAGCCCCTGTGCCTGCTGCCCTGAGGACAGGAGAATGTGGCTTGGCAGAGCCAGAGCCTGGGTCCCTCCCTCAGGGCTTGATTCCCTGAAGGGTGAGCCCTTCCTCATCCAAGGGCAGCTCCTCGGTGGAGATTTGGGCCTTGTCCCTTGGGAAACCCAGCAGGCCCAGAGCCAGGGCATGAGCTGGCAGCAGGTCTAAAAGGCAGCGTC
This sequence comes from Myocastor coypus, assembly GCA_004027025.1. Taxonomy (NCBI): domain Eukaryota; kingdom Metazoa; phylum Chordata; class Mammalia; order Rodentia; family Myocastoridae; genus Myocastor; species Myocastor coypus. The sequence goes on along the minus strand of PVJA010051082.1, from coordinate 12,684 downwards.
CTCACACTCCGCCTGCTCCTAGGAGCTAAGGGACAGGAGCGCTCTCCGTGGTTGGGCCCCATTCTGTCCCTGTCACCCGTTCGGCTATCTGCCATCTGCCCACACTGTGGGCAGGCTGATCGCATAAAAGCGGCCCAGATGACAACAGCATTTACCTTTGGAATCAGCCTCAGTGTCGCAGGCTGCTGCTGGCTGCCTGGGCAGCAGTGGGCGGAGGGGAAGCAGGCGCTATCCATACTGCGCCAGCCCCGCCTTTCTGAGGAGATGCAGAGCTGGGTTGAGGTGGGACCCAGAGCTCAGGGATCTTCTGGGCGGGCAGGCTGGGGACCATGAGGGCCGCTGTGCAGGCCCCTGGGGAGTCGAGTGGGCTACCCCGTGTGTGTCCATGCTGTACACACAGGCACTCCCGAACATACCTCGAGGCTGCCCCAAAACATGGCACCCCGAGAGCAGCCACTGTCCGTCTGTCTCTCTCACTCTCTCTGCGGCCAGAGCCTGGCTCCCAGCCAGAGCACCCACTGTGAAGTCCTTGGCACCCATGTCACCAGCAAGGTGAGCAGCCACAGCCCAACTCCAGGCCGTAGAGACAGACTGGAGCAGAGGACAGGTCCCGTGCCAGGATGGGAGGCAGGAAGGCTAGCTCTCCCCACCATCTCCTGCCGTGTGCTGGGGTTGCTTCACTTGCCTGCACCCCTGAGTCTGGTGACTCAGGACAGGGGTGGCGGTGGGGTCCTCTGTCTGGAGCTGGGGAGGCACATGCAGCCTGGAGCCGAGGTGTGTCTTAGTCTCAGGGCTGAGGTCACTGAGTCTCTGTCCTTGACAAAGTAAAACTGTTCACCTTCAGGGTCCAGACAGCTCAGCCCCATAAGCCAGGACAGAAGAGCCATGCCCCACCAGGCCCAAGGCAGGGGCAGGAGAGGAGCAGGGAGTGCCACAGGCACCTCAGGCAGAGCGTGGTGGGCCATGCTGGCAGCAAGGAGCAGAGGGGGGCAGGCAGGAGGTGAGAGGAGCTCTCTTGCTCAGGCTCCCTGCTCCCCCTCCCGCTCCCCGGGGTGGCCAGGCGCCTAGAGCCCTGAGCAAATTGCTGGCAGTCAAGACAAATTAGAGAGCTATTGTGTTCTGCTCTCAAGAAATCAGTTGATTTCCCTGTCTCTGAGTCAATCAGGGACCTGGGCGGCAATCTGAGCCTCTCCAGAAGCCACGCTGTCCCCTGCAATCACTCATCTGCACCCCGGTCCACACTCCTCATCCCAGGAGGCAGCGCCTGCTCCTCTCCGGGTGAGGACCCACGCAAAGCTGACTAACCCTTGCTCTGGTCCCTGCAGCAGGCTGGGGGAGGGGGTGGAGGTGGAGACAATGGCGGGCAGTAGTAGCACATGCCTGGGGTCTCTGAGAACACAAGGGCCAGGGCCGCAGCTCTTCCTCCCCAGGGATAGCCAGGCCACTGTTCAGGCCTGGTCACCCAAGCTCAACTCCATGCCGCTCTGCATGCACTCTCACCCTGGGCTTGGTCTCCTTGTGCTGGATTTTACAGAGAGCAACTCGCCCCTGGCTGCACCCTAGGAGAGCCTGCCATCTTCCTGGGTGTATTTAAATTAAGGTGTTGATTCTGTCACTCAGATTCTTTGTTATGATCCCTATACTAAATATGAGGTCATAGCTTAAAAGGTTGAAAAAATCAAAAGAGGCTAATGCTTTATAACACATGAAAATCAAATTTCATAGCCCATAAGAGCAGTCTGTTCAGACCACAGCTGTACTTGCTCATTTCCGGACACTCCTGGCTGCTCTGGTGCCTCCACGGCGGAGCTCGGCAGAGGCACTGAGACTGCGTGTCCCACAAGCCTGAGACGTTTGCTATCTGGGCCTTCTCAAGAGAAGTCTGCCAACCGCTGATCCAGACTGTTAAACTCATGAAGGTGGGGCTGCAATTGTGTTAGGCCAACATCATCTCCCTATAGCTTCCCTGGACTCAGCACAGCCGACATGGATGGATGGATGGATGGATGGATGGATACGTATATGATGGCTGGGTGAAGCGATGGAGGGACAGATCATGGAGGATGGAGGATAGAGGGATAGATGACAGGTGGCTAGATGGATGGATGGATGGATAAATGGATGGATGGATAAATGGATAGCTAGGTGGATAAACAGATGGGTGGATGGATAAATGCATGAATAGATGGATGGATGGATGGTTGGATATATAAGTGGATGGATGGATGGATATATGATGGCTAAGTGGAGGGACAGATGACCATGATGGAGGATAGAGGGATGGATGATGGCTGGATAGATGGATAAATGGATGGGTAGATGGATAAGTGGATGGGTAGATGGATATATGATGGCTGAGTAGAGGGATGGAAGGACAGATAATAGAGGATGGAGGGATGAATGATGGATGGATCGATAGATAAATGGATAGGTGGATGGGTGGATAAATGGATAGGTGGATGGGTGGATAAATGGATAGGTGGATGGGTGGATAAATGGATTGATGGATGGATGGATAAATGATTGGATGGATATATGATGGCTAGGTGGAGGGCTGGAGGATGGAGGATGGATGGATGGATAAATGGATAGGAGGATGGATAAACGGATGGACGGGTATATGATGGCTGGGTGGAGGGATGGAGGGATAAATGATGGATGATGGATGATGGAGGATAGAGGGATGGATGGTAGATGGACAGATGGATAGATAAATGGGTGGGTGGATGGACAAATGGATAAGTAAATGGCTGGATGGATAATAGATGGATAGATGGCTGGCTGGATAAATGGATGGGTGGATGGGTGATGGACAGGTGAAGGGGTAGAGGGATGGATTATTGATGATGGAGGGATGAGTGGATGGGCGATGAGCGGATGAAGGATGGGTGGATGGTGCATGGAAGGATACATGGGTGGATGGATGATACATAAATGGATGACGGATGGGCAGATAGATGAGTGGATGGATAGAAGAACAGACAGGCAAACGAGTGGATGCATGAATGACAGATGGAGGCAGGGATGATGAAGTGAACAGAGGGATGGATGGGCGGATACATGGATAGGTGCATGGATAGATGGGTGGACAGATGGGTGGATGATGTGTATCAAAGCACTTCTGAACAAGTCTTAAACTTTCACTGACATTTTTCTCTATGAAAGGAAACTAAACAGAGAGGATTCCTGTGGTCTATTTGCACACTCATTTTTATTTATGTATTTTAGAAGTATGTCCCTTTGGTAGTGGGATGACCAGAAACTCTGAAATATCCTCTCCTCCAGGAGGCTATTGCTAACTTTCATTTGACCTGCCTGACTCCTTGCCCTACACCCTGTCCCTCCTGGGTGCTGGGGTCTCCCGTGCTTATCCTTACAGGGCTCCTCCCCTGGGTCAGGCACTCTCCCCACCTCTGATTGGATCAGTGATTTCCACAAAGCAGTTCTGTGATACCCTGTCTTGATTACCTTTCTGAGACAAACTACCCAGCACCCAACATTAGGAACAAAGGGCTTGTTTGGCTCACCGTTTGTGGAGGGTTAAGTCCATAATCAGCTGCTCCAAGGCTGGGTGTCAGAGCAGAGGGCAGCAGAAGAAAGCAAGAGCAACACAGCAAAAGGAGAGGAGGCTTTCCCTCCTCCCTGATCTTGTACGTAGGCTGCCTGTCCGAGGACAGTGACGCACTTGCACTTCCACACCTAGCACTAGACAACGAAACAATCACAAGCTCTAGATTCAGCTGTCCCCAAAAGCCACCCACATGAGGCTTTGAGGGGACATGTGATACATATGTCACAAATTGTAACACCCCTTAAGCACGCCATCTCTTGTTTCTCCTGGGCAACTTTTGCCAGTAGGATATGAATTTCCCTCTGGCCGCTCCTCCCTACTCCCCTGAGGGACCCTCGGAGTCCAGGACCCACAGCTGTATCCAGATGTGCTTTCCCTGGGAGGGAACTGGGCCTTCCAAGTGGCAGTTGTAGATGTTCCTGCATAGAAAGTGTCCACGCTTCCAGGGACTGCCATTGGTGCCAGCCTTGCACCTGTTGGCTGCCTCCATGTCCTCTCCTGAGGATTCTCTGTGGCAGGGGATCTCAGAGACCTAGTAGAAGAAAGCGAGGCGACAGGCTGGCTGCCCTGCACCCGGTGCCTGTGTACAGGCATAGAGCCTGCTTGTCCCCGTGGCACAGGACAGGGCACTGGCAGAGTCCTTGCCTGCCTTGGTCCTGTGGTCCCAGGAGGGCTTCTCTGGGGCTGAGGAGAGGCCCCCTTCTGGGGCTGAGGAGAGGCCCCTTCTGGGGCTGAGGAGGGACCTTCTCTGAGGCTGAGGAGGGGCCTTCTCTGGGGCTGAGGCAGGACCTCCTGTGAAAGCTCTGGACAGGGCCTAGAGTTGGCCTGTCACTGCTCTCCAGCCATCCTGTGTGGGACTCCAGAGTCAGCATCAGGATTAGGTGAAGAGCAGGCCGCAGGTGGGGAGCTGCTCCCAGGAAGGCGGTTGGTGCTCCCTCAGGCCTCAGGTGTGGGGGTCAGTGCCCAGCAAAGTGGTCCGTGTGCGTCCTGTGGCCCTCAGGGATGAGGCATTGCTCTTTTCCTAGATCTGTTAGAAATCAGCTCCAAAAGGAAACAGGGATGTTGCTAGCTTTCACTCTATGAGAAGCATCTCGTGGCATTTGCACCCTTCAGTAGCACGAAGCGATTGCTGCCTCGGTAGGTCCTGTGCAAGGTTTTAGACACCCTCACACAAAAGGGCTCGTCCTGACCCCGTCTGACTTAGCAGAACGCCCTGTGTTCACCCAGCATCCTGGGTAACGGGCTCCGAGTCAGGTCTGTAGTGGGCGGAAGAAGGCGGGGACCGCAGAGGGGCCTGTTCATATTTCCAGTGTGTGATTCATTGCTTGCCATGGGCACAGGCCTCAGCTTGCCAAGTGGAGCCTGAGTGGGAAGACGCAGGCCACACCTGGGGTTAAGGAAAGGCCATGCTGCCCAAGTGAGACCCCAGCAGAAGCCAGGCTGAGCCGTGACTGCTCCTCTAGGCACTCGGAGGAAGAGGCCCTCAGCTGTCTGTTCGAACAGTCCTTCCCTGGGTCTGGTCGGGCCTCGGTGCGTTCTCTAAGCTCCCATAGACCAGGCAGCGGCCTGTTCACCCTGGAATAATGCTGTGATACCTCCCAAGCCTTAGCAAAAAATAATGCTTTCCTCTTCTCACGAGGATTTTTACAGATAAATTAACAGAATATTGGTGGTCATTATTGGACATCTGGCTTCTTCCTCTTCATCCCACCCTGTCTTATATGCCACGGAAATGGATGAGTGGGCTGAGCTGCCCGCAGAATTCCTTCTCAGTAATAAGTCACCTATTACGTGCGCCAAAGCTGTGCTTGTCATAAAGCATATGTCAACATGATCTCATATTTTGTATAAAGCACTAGTAGTAAGACATTAAAAATGACAAAAATGTCTTTAATCTATAAAAAAAAATGCAGTTACCTGAGATATCATTTGCCTCACAATAAAATAATTATTGCCCTGGCCAGCCTCCCCGGGTGGGGCAGCAGGCGGCAGGGTGGAGGCTTTCCCACCGGCCTTGGGGCCACGCTGCTGCCTCTCCATCAATGGCTACAACTGTGCTTGTGAGCAACATGTGAGGGATGTGACCACAAGCCTCCTTCTAGGGAAAGCAAGTGAACACATCACGGTTTACAAGTGGAACTGTGTCTATTTTTCAGTGGTCCCTGCTTTAAAAACCCAGAGACAGACATGTAGGCAGGCAGGCAGGCAGGCAGGCAGATGGAGAGAGGGACAGACAGGAGGCTGTGCAAATGGGAGGCCTCAGCAGCTTGTGCACTACCCATGGTCCCCTTGGAGGGAACGGAACGGGGGAGAGCACAGACCACCTCTGTGGTGCTGGGGGCAGAGGCACAGCAACCCTGAAGGCTGTGGTCTGGAAGTTGCCACCAGGTATAGAAGAAGCAGTGGCCAGTGCTGGCCAGGGGCCGGAGGCGTGGCTCGTAGCTCTACCGTGATTTCCAGGTGTGCTGGGCAGAGGCATCGATGATCCCTGGGGCTTCCTATTCCATTTGCTGAGCAGTTAGTGCAACCTGTGGGTTAGCGTGGACGCCGTGGGACTCCAGACGAACCCCAGGCCCACCCCGCATGAGATCTGTAGGGCCTGTGTGCCTGACCCTCTCTGTTCCACTTTGTCTGATGTCACCCACACCTCCCAAACATGGTGGTAGCTCGTGTCCCTGTTTATTTATTTTTTTAATATTTCTAATAACATATTGTTGAAGTTTAAAGGACAGCTATAGAGGGCTGGGAGATAGCTCCGTGGCACAAGTGTCTTCCTGGCAAATGCAAGGTCGTGAATTTGAACCCCGATCCTCCCCCCCAAAAAAAGGCATCTATAAAATTTACCACCTAAGCCAGGCGTGGCGGCATACACCTGTAACCCCAGTCCTCTGAGAGACTGAAAAGGATTGTAAGTTTGAGCCTGGCTTGTGCAACTTAGCAAGATCCTAATTTACAAAGAGCTGGGGATCTGGCTCAGTGTAAGACCCTGGATGCAGTGCCAGAAGGAATGAGTGCAGCAACAGTTCCCACCAGAGAGCCCAGGGGCGTCCATCGCAGGCACGTCTTGGCACAGTGAATTTCTAAACCTCTTCTTTTGCGGCCCTAAGACTCTGCGCCCATGAAGCAACACGATGCTCCTTCCTAGTGAGGGTCACTGTCAGGTCATGGGCAGGGTGACAGCAGCTGTCCCCTAACGGTGCCTTGCAGGGCTTCTCCAGAAGGCACTTCTGACCTCTCCCCTCCCCATCTGGCTCTGAAGATGAATCTAGCTGGGTGTTCTCTGCAGACCAACCCTCGGGACAGAATGGGTGCTCAGGGTGAGCCCGAGACCTCAGGCTCGAGCAGTGCATACCTCCAGGCTTGGGGCTCTGCTGAGCAGCAGCAGCAGGGCTGAGGAAGTCTGCCCTCACGCACGCACGCACACACGCACGCACGCACGCACGCACGCACGCGGGGCCTTCTCCTCACTGTGGAGAGAGCAGAGTGCGATTATTTCCAGCCATTTCACACACAGTGCGGCTCCTGTTCAGTGCTCTGCCGTTTTCCCTGCTTGAAACCAGAGGTCGACTCTGACACCCAGCTGCAATTGACAGAAGGGCCTGAGGTCACATGGGGCCTTGGGGCTTCTCTTGGCACCTCCAGCCTGGTAGATTTAAGTTTTATTCTTGAGGGGGCCGGCAGCTTAGGAAGTGCCTGCTTAGGAAAGCTTAGGCGGCTGCAGGGCGGTTCAATCCCCGGCACCACATGCTGCGTTAGCCCAGGCTGAGCCAACCATAAAAATAAATAAATAAACAAACAAACAAAAGTTCTGAAACAAGTTTTATTCTTGCTTGCTTGCCTGCTAAATCCACTTGAAAGACTTTGCAAGTCACCTCAGCCGTAATCTGTAGATGGGGGAGGTGGCAGGATGAGGCATTTCTCAGAAGGCCCGGAGTCTTTGCTATTGTGAACCCTAAGTTGAGAACCGTGGATTGTAGGAACAAGTAGAAGCATGAGAGTCAGAAAGGAGAGACTGCTGTCCCCGAAGGGAACTTTTGCTTCCATCCTGGGACTTCTGGAGGCCCTTGAGAGAGAAGGCTGGGCACTATAGAATGAGGTGTAGGTGGGAAGACTTCAAATCTGGGATTCTTCTGAGAGCGGGGACCTCAGAGACAGTGCAGGCCCAGGTTCAACTGAAAAGATGATCTAGAGAAAGAAGGAGCTGTGCTCTGCACAGGGCCCTCTCAGGGCGGCTTCTTCGATGTTGGCAAGTTTGGCCTTGGCACCGTTTCCCATGCTTTTCTTGTGTCTCCAGGTAAGGAAACAGCTTGACACTGAGGAGCCCACCCCGAGGGCCCTGTGCGGCTGGCCCCACCCACGAGCGGCCCCGGGGCACTTTCTCAGGGTGGAATTTGAGGATTGAAAAAGAACTGGAAATTGTAAAGCCTGTATCAAATAGAATTCTACAAGGTTTCCCCAAGATAAACAACAGACATTTTGAATTAATTCAGGACACAGAGGCAGCCAAGAAAAGACACTTGGGAAAGAAGACTTCTGGAACTGCTGCAGAAAGTGGCCAGGACAGTGGGATAAATGTGTCCTGAGAGAGGAAGAAGACTTGGGGAGGGCTTCCGGGCAATGTCCCTGTCACTGCAATAAATTACAAATGAACACTGATGTCACCACATTTTCTGATCGGCCCTGTCTCATCCCCATGGGTTCTCTGCGAGTGACCTGAGGCTGGGTGGCCGGTTTCAACATCATGCTCTAAAGCCTAGTGCTTGGGCTACACTGGGAGAGGACAGAGAGGAAGCCTGGGCCCTGAGATGTTCCCTCACCTACAGCCGGCACTGCAGCGTTTCCGCACAAAACCAACTTCACAGATGCTCGGCTGTGACCGGCAGGAGCTGGGAGTGATCCAGGTAAGCAAGGAGCAGCCCATCGTGAGGCTCTGGACTACGCTGGTGGCCAGGCCATGTGGAGCCCGACAGGAAGCTGGCATTCTCTTGGGCTGGATCAGGCAGCAGCTGTGGTGTGGTTCTGAGCTCTCCACCCCCAGAGTTTTGCCAAGGACATTGCGGTGTCCTTGTCTCTCTTGACACTGTGCACTCCCAACCACAGGCCTTTCCCTCCCAGGAACATTGGGTTCTATTCCATTCCAAATCTTCCATAAAAATAGGATACCATTAGCAGCTTTAATGATATTATCACCTTCCCAGGGTTTTAGATTTTAACAGGACAGTTTAAAGATAAAAGAATGAGGTTTTGTAAATAGAAGTTAGGAAAGCAAGCAAGCAGGAGAGTGGTCTCAGGTAAGGCTTGCACCATGGCTCCCCAGTGGGACAGCTGGTAACCAGGCCCCATGTGCCACCCCTAGGGGAGCAGGGCCCATGCTGGCCTTATCAGGAAGAATGTTGAGAAGCCCTGCGTCTGCATAACAGTGTGCCCTGCCCTGGGCCCCTATGACCAGGTGCGCTGCCTCTGCTGCATGCTCCTGGCAGATGCCCACCTCAAAGGTTCCGGCCTCCTGCCTTTGGGCTTGGGGCATGCAGTGACCCTGGCTCTCCCTTCAGGCAACCCCAGAGGCCCCGAGAGCAGCTGATCTGCAGAACCTCGGTCAGCCAGCAAGGCCCGGGGCTGACAGAGCACCAGGCTGCTCCACTTCATGAATTTCCTTTCTTCTTCACCTCCATCTCAGAAGGACAGCTAATGAAAAAAAAGCCAACATCTTAGCTTGAACAGTTCTAGAACATTCTATTTGAGGACAGGAGATGACAGAGGAGAGCCTGGGTGATGGACAGAGCCATGAAGGGGCCCTTCCTCCAGCCAGACCTGAGTCCCCGAGCATGGCAGCCCAGAATTCTGGCCACCTCTGGAAATGATCCAGCTTCCACCCCCTCCCTGGTCATAGCTCTGTCCCCATCTGCATTCCTGGAAGGCACTGGAGTCGTACTTACAGTAGTAAGCACTAGGGGTTGGAAGATAGCTGGTCATGGAGGAATTCTGCCAGGAAGCTGCAAGGTGCCTCGTTGCAGGGGGTGGGGGTCAGGGGTGGCATCCCATAGAATGTTTAAGTACTATTAATAAATTTGTACTTGGCCTGGATGAATCGGTTTATTTCATTTGCTAAATGCAATGAAGGACCGTAAGGAAGACATTGCCTCTCTGCTCAACGTTTTTCAAACTACTCCAAGTTTGAAGTTCCAGAAACTTGATGATTTTCAACACACGATTCAAAACCAAAATTCATGCCATCATTCCAAATGCAGGACATGTATTCAAGTCCAAAGCAGGATGCATCCAGGATGTGAAGAGCCCCGCTGGCGAGCCAAGCACCACTCGACGTCCCACTACACTCTTAATAGGACTTTTGTTTTAGTTGAGTTTCCTAAGCTGATTAGGAAGGAGGACAGGATTTTAATTGGGGTCCCCAATTCTTTAGTCTTTAGAAGACATGGAATTTTTTTTTTAACGCACATAATTAATCAGTCACAAAAATCTTCCCAGGGACAGTTTTGTTCACCCTCGTTTATGAAGAGCATTATCCTTTCCTGGTCAAGCCAGGTTAGCACTCCGTACAAAAGATATCTCAATGATGTCAAAATAAAGCACGCGTTTCTCACCTTTGGGCCAGAAAGAGTGGAAGAATATCTTTCCCCCCCACCCCTTAAGTAGCCAATCTGTCCTGAGCATTCAGCTCTAAGTCCATTATGCACCGGCCTCGTACAAATCCGCACAAGTGCGGGTCCTTTGAGAGCTCCCTGCCCGGGCCCCAGAGCAGCAGTGGGAATGGGCCCTCCGCACCCCAGGAATGCATTTATGATCATGCATCGCTTAAGTCTGTTTTTATTTCTCATTTTATGGAAAATGCAGCTGTAATCCCTTTAGAATTCCCCTCAGCTTAAAGCTCCGAGCGCGCTCTCGCGGCTCTCGGCTGCTCAAGGGCCCTCCACGGAGAGTAAGCCACATTCAGCAGGTGAAGCCGCCACTCTATAGAGATGGCTGGAAATAATGTGACATTAAAGATTTAATCTTCAGGGCAAGGCAGCCTCTCCTCAGGCTGTCACAAAGAAACTCAGAAGTCTAGCACCTTTTTAGGAAACAGAAAAGTCTTTGATTGGCAGGGACTGTTGCATTGATCCCCAAAACTATGTTGCTACAATTTTCATTAATGCAATTAAGCAGAGTGGCCACAGCACAGTCTTAAAAGTTGGGAGAGTTTTCATTTCATGATGAAGTTTGCTTCTATTATTAACCTAATTGACAGGATTTATGTGCAGGGGAGAAAAAGGAATTGCGCTTTGGTGACAAAGTAAGAACCATTTGCCTCCTCACAGGAAGTCCCCGGCCCTATCAACACGACCTAGAAGTGGCCGTCAGCGCTCTGTTGACGCAGATGGAGATCACAGGACACTGCGTGAGCTCCTTGTTGCTTTCCCTGTTGGGCATTTTCCCAGACTGTTAAGCACAATAATGTTTATCTGGCTCATAACTGGAATCAATTTCCCATAGTGCACGTTTTGGGGAGCTGTGATAGGGAAGGTTCGGGGAGCATCTACTGCTTGCTTTCTGAAATCCCGGCCTGCAAACACACCTCCCAGACAGTCTTCAGGCCCCAGTGAACGGCGTGAGTTCTTGGGCTTAACACCCAGAGCACAGTCTGTCCAGGAGAACCACAGATAAACTGGGCTCCTTAAAAGTGAGTAGACCTCACTCTTTGAAAGAGCCTGGAAAGAAAAGCAAGGTACTGATTGGGGAGAATACTTGCAGACACCAGCTGACAAAGATCTAGCATCCTGGAAATGAATGCGTCATCACGTGGACTGTTCTGATGGACTGGCAAAAGACCAGGAAATGCACAAAGGCCAGGAAGAGACATCTCACTGGACGGGCATCGGGTCGGCTCACAGGTCAATGAAAAGATGTGCAACGTCAGTAGCCTTGAGGAGAGTACGAATGAGGACCACCGGGCATGCACACGCCTGTTGCCATGCCTATAGCCACACTATGGAGAGGTTGGGACCCCTGCACTGCTGCGGGAGGGACGGCGGCACAGCACTGAAGCATGGGGGCGTTCTATAAAACCATTCGTCCGCTGACCGTGAAGCCCCGTCGCTGCCCTCCTGGACAGTGGCCACAGCGGGAGGAAGGAGCCTAAACGTCTGTATGTGAATATTCCTGGCAGCTCGGCTCATCACAACTCCACATGGGAGACAATGCCAGTGACGTTCAGGGACAAATGGGTTAGAAGCCATGGTGCATCCGTGCCATAATGAACCCAGCAGCAAACGGGACAGACACAACGCACCGAAAACTCAGTGGGCGTCAGGAAGCTGTGCAGAGTGGGGTGCGCTGGCCCAGGGCTTGCAGGGGCTCCTACCGCATGGCTCTGTGTCTGTAAACTTCCTGGAGGGGCAACACCTTGCAGCGGGGACAGAACTGCTGGGGACTGAGGGGAGGGCGGTGTGGAAAGACGAGCCTCAGTGCAGAGGTCAGTGCAGCAGGCTTCAGGGTGCGACTGTTCTCAGTCTTGACCTGTCCGGGCCACTGTCCGGGTGTGGCCAGGCTAGCACGCAGGGGCCCGCTCCGTGTTTTGGATAAAGTGTGTGCAGGGTTACTTTGCTATTTCTGAACGAAGCTGAAGTAATCACAAACAAAATTTCATTAGAAGAAAGACATTGCAAGCCCAGTACCGGGGCCGCAGTTCCAAGATCTCAGGTTCGGAATCAGCGGACGCGCACTTGGCTGGAGGTCCACATGGTGGCCGGGTGCAGTCCCTAGGCGTCCTGGGGTCCAGATCTGAGTTCACCACTGAGCATCATGCACTCGGACAGGCCAAGCCCAGCCCCGACCCTAACCTGCATATGCATGGCTGTCAGCACAGCATTGGTGTTGTGGGGTGACCCCAGCGTCCTACTGGACAGGAGCCCACTGGCACACTATGTGAACTGGCTTGAACCAGAAACTGGGAGACTGGGTGGAGGCAAACAGCACAGGACAGGGTTGGAGGGGCACAGAGGGCAAGAGAGGGGCATCTTGCTGCCCTGGAGGCTGCAGACAGAAGAAGGAGGCAGAGTAGGAGGGGGGAGGAGCGGGAAGGAGGGGGGAAAGAGGAAGGGGAGAAGGAAGAGGGG
>PVJA010051081.1:0-12983 GCA_004027025.1 Myocastor coypus | reverse complement strand
TTTATTTATTTTTTTTTTTTTTTGAGACAGGGTCTCGCTATGCAGTTGAGGCTGGCCTTGAGCTCACTTTTGTAGCCCAGGCTGGTCTCGAACTCACATCAATCCTCCTGCCTCAGCCTCCCAAGTGCTAGGATTACAGGCGTGAGCCACCATGCCCGGCTTTTAACTGTAAATTTTAAAGACAACTGAAAGTCATGAGAATTACTAATAGGAGGCTAATAATACAAGCAATGTGATGCATGAATGTCAGTATTAAATATTCATGTATACTTTAAGGTAATTTCTAAGACATATAGGTCAGAGTATGAAAAAAGTTTTGTATCAAAAATTATTGAAAGGATTTAAAATCTTATTGCAGTACATAATGCCCAGTGAATTCATCATAGTCTACATAAATTTCTGAGTTCTTTTAGGGTGAACTAAAATCTCTACTTTTAGTTCAACATTTTGTGTTATGACATAGAAGCAAGGTGGTGGGTAGGAAAGCCTCAGCTTTGAATCCATGTTCAGACTCCAGGGGCCTTTCAACCTGGAAGTACAAATGCATGGACTTTCAAAGAATGTTTTTTTCTTTTGTACCAGGGATCAAACTCAGGTCCTTGAGCCAGCGAGAGAACTCAGCAGTCTAAAGTGCTGCTTAAGCAAGCTTAGGCAAGCTTAGGCAACCACAGGGACTACAGTTCGATCCGTAGCACCACATGCTGCGCCAGCCCCACCCCCAGGCAGGCTGAGCCAGCCATAACATAAAGTTAAAAAAAAAAAAAAAAAACTCAGGTCCTTGCACTTGCCAGGCAAGAGCTTATATTGCTGAGCTATCTCTTCAGCATCAAATCCATAAGCTCTCACTTAAACAAGATTTTAGGGCACAAGATTTTGTTAATACTACTCCATTACAATGTTGTAAATTATTAAGAGAGCATATATTATGTTACATGCTCTTACCACAAAACAAAAAATGAAATATAATTAAAGAGAAAAGTAGCCACACCTGCTGGTATACTCATAATCTCAGCACTCTGGGAGGCTGAGGCAGGCGGAGTCTGAGCACAGTCTAGGGCTGTATAGCTCAGTGTGCAAGCCCTGGGTTCAGTCTTTGGTACTAGGGAGGAGAGAGGCCTTGGCTTCACCAGGTAGAGAATGTGCAATCTTGGGTGAGCAACCTAAGCTCTATAAAATTCAGCGTTAGAATCCATGCAGTGAGGACAGTGACTACCTCTAACAGAATCTTCTTGGAGCACATGTAGTACTGTAGTGTTGGAAGTGCAGTATTTCCTTTGGTCTCCTGAACACACACATAAGTAAGCACTCAAAAAGCCTGGGCACTATATGCCATATATTTTAAGTTCTAATGATTTAAAAATTTAGATCGACACATTTTTTTTTAGATCAACACATTTAAAATACCAACTTATAAAGTTCTAACAAGTACTACCAAGTCACAATTAATATACAACTATATATTGTTTTAATGATTATATTCCTTTGTTCTTATATAGCCTCTCTAGCTCTTAAAAATTATTTTCAAGAAAACAAACCTCTCCATGGTTGAAAAAGTAGCATAGTACTGTAATTAGTCCTCCTAATTGAGTCTCACTGTAAAAAAAAGTATGAAATCATCAGTCATGTAAAATAAGGGGAGACTTCAAAGAAATTATCTCAGAATTTTAAATCATTTTCTATACTTAAAGCAAGTAAATATTTCAAAAGTACCCATGTAGTCTTTGTTTTAATCTTGATTGTATAAGCATACAAATTGTACATGATATGATCTACATTTTATAATTTATCATATTTAAGATGTATTCTAAATAAAATATGTAATTTGTGAACATAAAATAATATGTATGTATGTATGTATGTATGTAGGTATGTATGTATTGTGGAACCCCGGATTAAACTCAGGCCCTTGCGCTTGCCAGGGAAGCACTTATTCTACTGAGCTATCTCCCCAGCCCCTACAAAATAATTTTTAAAAAGAGGCCTGGTAGCACACATCTATAAGCCCAGCACTCTGGAAAGCCAAGGCAGGAGGACTGTAAATTTGAACCTAGTCTGGGTTCAATCCCCAGTATAAAAACATTGTATCACATTATTTGAGTAATCTAAATGCAGGGGCAATTTTATCTTTGGAAGTTGAATCTAAGTGCCTGAGAGACACAGTAGTCTAGCTGTGTTTAACTGCAACAGAAGCCAGTGACAACGTTCTTTTGCTGAGTCTGGAGGTAGCAGCCTGAGGGCAGCCAATAAGCACGGGAGAGTAGGAGGCTGCCTTCTTGTGGCTGTGTGCAGTCACTGCATCCAATCCTGGGATCCACACTGAGTGGATGGAGGATGGGAGGGAAGAAAAAAGGGACTGTGGTGGGAGGGGTCCAGAGAGAGAGGGAGGGAGGGAGAGAGGGAGGGAGGGAAGGGCAGCGGGGTTAAAAAATACAAGCAGAGGAAAGCGATTGGGAAGTGAGTAACCATAAACACCCTCCTTAAAGGAAATTCAAGGGACACACTTCAAAGAAGAGGAAACTGGAAGAAGGAAGGCATGAGAAACAAGGACTAGCAATCCCGAAAATACTACTAATAATGCTGTATTACTAGTACTGGAGCACTGACCATGGTGCTAACTTGTAAGACAATACAGCGTTCTCTAATCACATGCACTCATCAGAAGTATGAAAAAGAAATGGATTCAAGGTAGCCTTAATCAAGTTAAATGTGCATGTTAACATTTGATGGTTATTCACCCAAGGAACAGAAACAGAGTACCCACGTTCCAAGGCAGCGCCCAGAATTTCTATTTCATTTTATTATGGTTTGTGTCTAGTTGTCCCCCAAAGCCTCATGCAGTCATGGAGTGGAGACTTCTAGAGTTTGAGATTAACTCAGGATCCACTGGGATTATGGGTGATCCACTGGGATTATAAGTTTTAGTACTGCTGGCATTATGGGTGTGAGTGCTGCACCCAACCTGGTGCTGATAGCCTGAATGTAACATAAGTGAGACAGAGAGATTGACTCTCTCTTGGTTGCCACAGTTGCTGTTCCTCTGCCATGAACTCCTGCCCTCTGCCATGTCTCTCTCTGCCTTGGATCCAGCTCAGTGTGGACTGAAACCTCCTGTAACTGTGAGTTAAATAAACCTTTGCTTCCTACATTCTGGGCGTCAGGTATTTGTCCCAGAGTGAGAGAAGAGTGACTGAGACACTTGTTTCTCAAATATTTTAGTTTCCTGATCTCATCACAGTTTTCATGACACCTTTATAGTTCATAATGGTTACATCCACATATCCTTCTTAAAGACTGAAGACTGGAAATGTACCTGATATTCTAAAACTGTGTAGCCAGTTTAGTGAAGGCATACACTGTTGGTAGCCCTCCTCATGAGAAATACTGATTTAAAAGTTGTAGTCTCAGCTGTGTAATGCTTTCCACATTAAAAAACAAATGTGTGCAAACTATTTTCAAAAATACAACACTTAAGCTTAAAAATTATCCCAAAGGTATTCCTCCAAAGTCTTCCAATATGGCACAGAGAAGTTTATAAGATTTTTTATTTATAGGACCATTATGAATTAAACATCCATCTAGCCACTAGATAAGTAACTGAGATAGAGGAATGGTTACTCTCTAAGTCCCTGCTGGACTCTCCTGAGACAGCCACAGTCCCAACTTGGGGACTACGCATGCACAGGTCCAACACCATTTATGAAGGGACTGTCCTTACCTGTCAGTCTACAGGGTCTGCTCTGTCATGTATCAAGTGTCTTTAAGTGTACATTTCTGTGTCCGGCCTCGACTCTATTCCTGCGATCGGTGTGTCTAGCATGTCATCTTACTTACATTAGCATGATGATACAGAAATAATTGACAAGGAGAGTTTTATCTTTTTAAAGAATGTTCTAACTATATCTGGCTGTTTGCATTTCTAAGTAACTTTAAAATAAGCTTACAGAGGTCAACAAAATTATGACTGAATGTTGCCTGGTAGAGCATTGCACCTGTATATATATATATGTATATATATAATGTGTGTATGTATATACTTATTTATTTTTGCGGTACTGCTGACTGAACTCAGGACCCTGTGCTTGCCAGGAAAGTGCTTATTCTACTGAGCTGTCATCCCAGCCCAAGCATTGCATCTGTAAATCAGTTTGGGATAACTTTCACCTTTCAATCCATAAACATGGTGTCTCTCCATTTATTTTGATTTTCTTAAATGCATCTCAATAAACTCTTAACAGTTTATCTTCTTATGAAGATAATAGCTATTTTTGTCAGATTTATTCCTAGGAACTTCATGACTTTAATGCTATTCTAAATAGTATCTTTTAAAAACTCTTTAATCTAGTGCATGGAATTTTGATTCTAGTACATGGAATTTATAATTTTGTGTATTAAATTTTTGTGTTCAGGTGATATCATAAACTTTCTAATTGTTTCAAATGCTATATATTTTGTTTTTATTTTCTACATACACAACAGTGTGAACTGATTTTCAAGACTACTTTTTTGTCAAGCTTTACACCTTATACACTTTTTAGCCTACTATGCTGGGTAGGACATCTATTACAATATTAAATATGCCTCTGACTTTCACTAATGTCATGCCCATCCTTCCAAAAGCCAGCGTCTATACTGATAGGTCCAACCCCCTTTGTTCACAGCCACCTGAGTCCCCCCGGAGGCAAGCTCCTGACCTCTGAGAACAGTCCAATCGTTCCCACACCCTGTGATACCTCGGCTGCTCTGCTGGGACACTGCTCCCCCGCTCCACCTGCCTGTCCACAGCACGCCCGAAACAGCACAGTAGCTGCTCCAACCATCAGGTCCCCAGCGACGTTGGCTCCCCCAGTCTTGTGCCTGCCTTCACTGCACCTCAGCCACACCTATTCCACTAACCCCAACTGTCCACAGTAGGCTTAGCTCAATGAACCTGCCTCTGGGTCTTCTTCAGTTACTCCAGGAGGTCTGGCTCAGAGCCTCAGACTCGGGCTGGCTGTGTTCTTACCTGACTGTCACTATTTATCCAAACTATAGAAACTCTATATTGACATAGACTGTATGAAAATTCAGTAAATATCTATTGAATGATTAAACATAGATTTCTAACTTTAAATGTTTTGAATTTTGTGATAATATTGTAAAGAAAGTGCACGATTTACTTAGGACTGTATTTCACTGAAGGAAACAAAAAAATCTGACAGAACTGGCTGAGACAGTATGGAGATTTATTATATCATTCAAGAGAAAGATAAAAGGTAAGTGTCTGTTGGTAATAGTTTAATAGCATGGTAGGCCAGCTATGTCTGCTATTTTGTAGAATCTCCCTCTGTGGCTCCAGCAGTCACATCAAAACTGGAAGGACTAGAGAAGGAACAGCTGAACATACCCTTTTGTGAGAAAGGTAAATGCTTTCCGAGGTCCCTTAACTGTTGCTGGCAAAAACTAATTCATATGGCTCTTCCAAGGAGCAGCGAAGACTGGGAGCAAAACACATGATTGTCAAAATCAACTTCAGCCTGTTGACTAGACTGCATGCACTGCTCTTCTGAACAAAGTTGTGGTGCTGTTATCAAGAAAGGCAGCTAGGGCTGGCCAAATAGTTCAGCAGATTAAAGCACCTGCAGGCAGGCGCAAGGGCCAGGGGCTCAATCCCCAGGCCTGCCATGCCAGCCCCACCCCAGGGGTGTGCTGAGATGGCAATTGAGATTGCGTGTGGTGATGTGTCTATAATCCCAGCTCTTGGGAGCCTGTAAACAGGCAGATCACTAGAGTCCAATCTAGTAGTGAAACCCTAAACACTCTATAGACCCTTCCCTAAAATAGGAAAGAAGAAAGGAAAGAAAGAAAGAAAGGCTAACAAATACCACTGTCTGCTGTATGGGATGTACAGTTCTGTTATAGTTTTCTTAATCTCACATTTATTGAGTGTAAATTAACTGATGCTAACCAGAGATCTCGCTAATGCAGCAATGAGAGGTATTTTCATTAAAATCTGGGCAGAGGAATCTTAATTTAAAAGAATATTGCTGTATATTACTCTAAGGATAAAAAGAGGCCTTATTTAAGGTACTTTTAGTGACAGTCCCCACATTGGTTAAGCATCTGAAAAAAATCAAATGAATGTTCAAATTTTCCTATGACTAATCCATAAATCCCATGCAGTCTCTTTTAAATGAAACCAACAATTATCAGCCACTGCTTATGAACTCAGTCGGATCTCACCTCAGATATGCAGCGTAGAGGAAGAGCAATCCCATCATGAGCCCATTTAGGATAAAAATCGTACCCACATAAAAGGAAGCAGGGTCGCCCAATCCTTTGAAAAGACACAGGTTATTCAGCATTTAGTGAACAAAGGGCTGTACAGCAGGAGGCATAATTATCTCAGTGATTTTTACCCAGGAGTTGGCTGAACGTATGTGCTTTCAGGCCAGCACTCTATGTCACAGCTGCTCTCATGTTTACCTATCTGTGAGGTGAATACATGTGTGTATGCATGTATGTGTGTGTGTATGCGTGTATGTGTGTGTGTGTGTGTGTGTGTGTGAGTGTGAGGGGGTGGTTGTTGTGGATCAAACCCTAGGCCCTGCTCATTCTAGGCTAGGGTTTTGCATGAAGCTACATCTCCAGCCCCTTAGTGCATTGTCCAGTCATATTTATAAGTCCCTCTAATAAACTATTTTTATACTGAGATATTTGTTAGGGTTTCTTATAAATAAAGAGGCTGCTGCCACTGCTCAGTGTCTGGGACTATCTGTAGAGCCTTTTGATGCTCTGCAAGAGAAAGCCAGATCATCATTTTTATCTTTTGTAGGCTCCAGGATAAGTAAGATGAAGTCTGTTACCTCAAGGAGTAGCTTCAGTCTCCTCAAGATGATCCAAGTATTTGATCCATTATCATTAAGAACTAGAATCTTAGTATATTCCACATGCATATAAAAAGCCCCAGACTTATGATCATTCAATTTATGAACTTTCACAGGCACTGACAGAAATTGACTGTTTTTTTTATGTGTTACATTGAATACTTATGTCAAAGATATATAAGACTCACTTTTTTGGACTTACAAGTGAATCTGACTTACAAGCATTCTCAGGGTGGAGGATGTAGCTCAGTGACACAAGTGCCTGCCCAGAAAGTACAAGGTCCTGAGTTCGATTCCTGATACAAAAGAACAAAACAAACATTCTCCCAGAATGGAACTCATTTGTAGACTGGGGACTTAACCATGCAAGATTGTGTGTGTAAAGCATTTTGTTTCATAATCACCTTTCCGCAGGCAAAATTGATTCAATTAATTGCCATGAAAATATTCTTATAGCTCAGAAAACAAATCACAGAGAACTTACCAAGTTCTCATGATAACTTGCCAAGTTTCTCATATTTAACTGGCTGCAGCCAAGGCCCGAAGGCTGGCCTTTGTTTGACACCATACCTCCCAGGCCACTCCTTACAGACTGTCCTATAACTTCTCCTGTTTATGTACCCTTCCTGGGTCTCCTAGCCTCTGCTTTCTTCTCTTCTCCATCTATGCATTCTCCTTATGAAAAATCTTCCACTGCCAAGTATCACTGGGATGAGTCCAAGTCTATATTCAGCCCCAAACGTTCTTCTTCCTAAAGTCCTCTATCCAGGTAGCATCGTGACATCTCTCTGTAGGATCTCAAGCTATTACGTTCACAGTGAATTATAGCAACTCATATCTGTACTTTCATTTCCTACTGTTCAAGGCATTTAATTATCCAAGGTTTAAACCATGTAGAGTTGCAGGACTCTTCACTTTCCTCCCATCAGTTACTAAGACTTGTTGACTCTATTCCAGGGTTGCTCCCAAGAGCTGGCATTTCATAGATGTCCTCTACAGCACTTGTGTGCTCAGAGGACAGCCATCTCTGGATGCATGGGGCCAGATGTAACCAGAAAAATGATGCGCATGGTAAGAATATGTTAAAGCTCCTCAGCAATTAAAGTACAAAAGCCTTTCCCACCTCATGGCCCACCATGATGAGACCCTGTCTTGTACTCCCAGGATGATAGCTCACTACTTCCCTTCCCTCTCTCTGTTCTAAAAAATCCAGGCTTCTCTCAGGTCCCCTTTGCCACAGAACTTTTCAACATGCTGCTCCCCACTCCTAAAATACTTCTCTCCACAACCCTATTTTCCTACTTGTTCTATCCTTCACAGCCCTCTCATAGTACAGACTCCACAAGGAGAAGGGCCATGTCCTCTGGGCCACTGCTGCATTCTAAGTGCCAAAGTCCAATGTGGCACTTACTGAGAACTTAGGAAGTACCATATATTTCTCTATAGAAAGAGATGCTTTCAGGGCTGGCAAGACAGCTCAGTAGTCTAAAGCACCTGCTTAGGCAAGTATAGGTAGTTGGTTTAAGTAAGTGCAGGGACTACAGAGATTGGACTTGCAGTGATCCTCTTGTTTTTCAGCCTCCCAAGCACTGGAATTACAGGGCCACCATGCCCAGTATTAATCACCATCTCAGTGTGCCCCAGGAGAGGGGTTGGCATGGCAGGCTAGGGGTCTAACTCCCAGCCCCTGTGTCTGCCTAAGCAAGTGTTGTAACCTGCTGAGCTATCTGGCTGGCACAGTTGGATGTTCTTATAAACAAATCTATAAAAAACATATTTGTAAAATAGTGTAGCCATGTTGTGGAGAGTAGAAAAAAGTGACAACTGTGAAGTGCTATGCAGGTAGGCATGTGCGACTCTGAACAAGAGCCCCAAGGGACAGCATCGTCTTTGGGTTGTCAAAGAGCTGAACTGCACATATCTGAAGTAGCAGTGACCACCACAAGTCCTGGAGAACTGTTACAGAACTCCCAAAGTGGTTTCTGACAAAACCACCAATGTAGACGATACATAGAGTGTGGTTAAAATTAGCCACTGGACTATGAGTATACAATAAAGCAATGCTGTCACTACAACCTGAATCTGTCTTTTAAATGTTTGTGGTACTTCATTAATATACTATTACAAGTATGTATTTGACTAATTGATCCCCAAAGTTTATATATGGAAGCAACCCAAAGCACTCTTACTTGTATTCATTCTGATGTGAGAGAGTTTTACTCATGTTTGCCTGATACTAGGCTAAGGTAGTAAACAAATTAAATTCTACATTGCTATCCAAGTTAGCAACTATAGAGCTTTCTCAGAAAACAGAAGCAAAATAATCTTGGAGATGAATAATGTCTAGTGTTATTGAAAGGAAAAAGTGAACCCTAGCTCTTTGCAGACACTGATTCTTGAGTCTATGAAAGCCTTAAGGACAGCGCAGCAGGGTTGAAGGAGACACAGACCTTCGCAGCTCTCAACTTGATTAGGAAATCCCACTCTGGTGATGTTCCAGCAGGCCTTAGTCTCTACCCCAAATAAATTCATTATTTCTGTGATTGTGCGATACCAGTAAGCCAGGATTACCTACAAACCAGATAATGGAAGAAAATACAGTTTCTTTATAGCAATTTTTCCAAAATATCATTTTATGATAGTTACCTTTGACATTATAATTTCACATTCAAATTTGTTTAAGTCATCTCATTTGGGAAATAATCACTTAAAAATTATATACATATATACAAAGTGATATACATATATATTAATATTATATATTAAGTCAGGCACAGAGGCACACACCAGCAATCCCAGCACTCTAAGAATCATGCAGGAGAAATATGAGTTTGACTGCTGCTTGGGGCACTCAGTGATCTAGCAAGATCCTATTTGAAACTAAACAATTAAAAAGAGCTGGCATGATCTATTTGCTTGTTTTGTTTTACGATACCAGGGATTGAACTCAGGACCTTGTGCTTGCCAGGAAAGCGCTTATTCTACTGAGCTATTTCTCTGGCCCCAGTAAGCTGGCATGATCTCTGGATCCAATCCTTAGGTCTGAAAATAGAGACCTCATAAAAGCCTGTAATTAAGCTATGATGTCAACACAAAATGAGAAATATTTGTAGAAACATTTAATAACGCTTCAGATAATAAAATTTATTTTTTATTAAAATATACTATTTTAAAAACTGGAATCACATGGAAGGATAGTTCCTGTGTCCACACAAAGCCAAAGCAGAATATTTAATTAATCAATTCTTCCCAATCTACAGTCTATTTCTAAAGGATTGAAAAAAAAGGAGGAAACAAACAACAAAAAAAATAAGAATAAAATGCCTGCATCTGAGAGATATTTTTAAAATAACCTTATATAATTTGTATAGTAATGTGAGATCACTGGGGAAAAACAAAAAACAAAGACTTATAAAAGGCAGTATGAACCACGTAGAACTAACACCTTTAATATTTGCTGCCAGGCAGGGTGGCATACACCTGTGGTCCTATCACTTGGCTGAGGCTGAGTGTTTTTACAAATTTGAGATCAGCCTAGGCTACACAGAATTCAAGACAAATCTGAATTACAGAGGAAAAAGGGGAAACAATGGAACTTTTTGGCATTATGAAAATGTTTTGTAACTAGACTATTGTGCTCAGTATAGTCTGGCACACATTTTTCAAAATTCAAGAAGTACATAGTCAAAATGAGTGCATTTTATTGCATGTGGGTTACATTTGAAAAAATCTGAATGAATAAAAATAAAGTGGTCAGAGTAAAAAGGCATGATCAACACATTACTAAGGGTAAGTACACAAAGTATAACTATGCTAACAAATAAATAGGAAAACTACTACTGAATAAGATGACAAAGGTTTATCTAGGTTATGGGTAGGAAGAAAATCCAACATAACATATTTAGCTGCACAAATAATGAAGGAAGTATAAACTAACACAGAATGTATACCCTGGCCATTGTCTCATGATTTCAGCACTAATAAGGACATGAGAAAGGTGGATTCTCTATGTAGTAGTGTGGTTGGTGCAGGCAACAAGACGATGTGTGCCTAAAGAGAGTCACCTAGAGAGAACACATTCTCTCAGGCTTTCACAGAGAGCAAATTGGTCAAGCAATGGTCGAGACCCATCCAGATGGCTGACACTGACAAAAGTTCTACAAAGGATTGTGCATGGACTCAGGATAAATCCTAAGGGTATTTGACTGACCTTGTCAGATACAAAAGTTACATTTTTTGTTATATAGGTCTTGCTTGAACTTGGTCTTAACCATCCAGTAGAAAAGTTTAACCATGAAGTATAAAAAGGCCATATTAATATGCTGAGCTGTAAAGCTCAAGTTAACAGTTTCTGACATTGCCAGTTCTGTGAATAACCCACTACTACTATGGGCTATTAGACTACACATACAGCTACTTTCTCTTAGTTCAGTGAGAAGAAATATTTGTACTAACAGTGTTTAGGAAAGTTATAATGTTTGCATCTTGTACTCTGAACAGTTACTATGAAGAAAACAATATTCATTGTATTAAATATTATGGCTTTCTAACTAATGTGTTTTGAAATGATCTCATTGTTATTTTTTCTTAATAAAATTAATAAAATTAAAAATAAAATAAAAAGGACAAGAAAAAATTAAGATTTATTGAAAGGAAGAGTTAACATTTAATTATTTGATCAATCTTGCATGCCCATATCTGATTTTTTGAGCAACAAATTTGATGATAACAATACATTATAAAACAACCATTGTTAGCTTTCTCTTGTTTTGAAATTCTATAACATTTTCATTGTTTTTTTGTGGCTTTATTTTTGTCTTTGTTCATTTGTTTTTGTTATTTTATTCATTATAATAAAAATTCTAGCTTCAAGAAAAAAAAAGAAAACTTGGTGTGGGGGCCAGCAAAATAGCTCAGTGGTCTATAGCACACCTTAGGCAAGCTTAGGCAATTGCAGGGACCACGGTTTGATATCCGGCACCACATGTTGTGCCAGTCCAGCCCAGGGCAGGTTGAGCTGGTCAAGAGAAAAAAAAAAAGAGAGATAAATAACTCGTCTACAAATATGGAAAAGTACAAATAAAATTGGAAATTAATTCAAGTTAAATTTAAATAGTTAAATATTCATTAAATAATTAAATATACAGGGTTCAAAAACATAATGCTGAAGAAAATGTAGTGGTGTACTTAGTAGGAGAGGATGCATGTGGACTTGAGACACATAAAGCCATGCTTGAAATGGATCCGATGAATCCACACCTATTTATGATATGGGACCTTTTGAGAAAAGGAAAGAAACAAATGGACCTAGAAACAAAATAAAGGTTATTTTGGTGTTACTTAAATGTTTCAGTTATTTTAAAAATCTAGAGTAAAAATGGCAAAAGATTAGTATTTGCTTATGATAATCCGTTGTATTAGTCTCTAAATTTCTATAACTTAAACATTTCAGAATAGCAATAGCAAATTTTAAACCTATTAAGTATGAAGAAAGAACTAAAAATTAGTAACTTTTAATTCAACCACCATACACTGAGATAACTTGACACTCAAAATCAGCATTAACCATGTTAAATTCAGTATTTATCTTAAAGCATCTTCAAATATTTACTAACCTATTATATTTCAAACCTCTCGAATTCACAGATTCCCATCAAAATCATACTAAATTTTAAGACCAAGCACTAGATGCTATCTATATATTTCTGGCTATGTGACTAAATAAGTCTTTTTAGAAAGTTGCTATCTATCAGTGTAACAGATTAAAGTTCTCCCCCCTGAGCTACGCTACCAGCTCCTTGAATCTTTTTTCACTAATATAACTGTTGCTGTAACGCTGCTGTCCTACTCGACACTTTGCTGGCCCTCCACGTGGTCACTGTGCCCACCTCCATGGCATCCAAGGCCCCCAGACCCTCTTGGGCATGCATGACTTATTTTCTCCCTTGGGTGGTTTACAACCTGGCTGTGACTTACACACTGACCCTCAGTCTTTGAGGTCACATGAGTATTGTTACTGGGACCTTTCTCTATTAAGAAAGGAACTTTCAGTACTCTATTCAGCTATAACAGCATCTATAATCAATCAACTTAAATAGGTGTCCTTCCTTTTTTATCAGC
>PVJA010051080.1:0-12999 GCA_004027025.1 Myocastor coypus | reverse complement strand
TCTTTTTGAGACAGGGTCTCGCTATGCAGTTGAGGCTGGCCTTGAGCTCACTTTTGTAGCCCAGGCTGGTCTCGAACTCGCACCTATCCTCCTGCCTCCGCCTCCCGAGTGCTGGGATTACAGGCGTGCGCCACCACGCCCGGCTCTTTAGCTCATTTTTGTAGCCCAGGATGGTCTCGAACTCGCACCGATCCTCCTGCCTCAGCCTCCAGAGTGCTGGGATTACAGGGGTGCACCACCATGCCCGGCTTTTCTTTTTTTTATTATTTTTTTTCTTGTTTCAGAACTTTGTTTGTTTGTTTGTTTATTTATTTATATGGCCGGCTCAGCCTGTCCTGAGGGCAGGGCTGGCATAGCATGTGGTGCCAGGGATCGAACTGCGGTCCCTGCAGCTGCCCAAGCTTTCCTAAGCAGGCGCTTTAGATCACTGAGCCATCCTGCCGGGCCCCTAAGACAAAGTCTCCTTATGCAGTTCAAGCTGGCCTTGAGCTTACTTTTGTAGCCCAGGTTGGTCTCAGACTTGCACCTATCCTCCTGTCTCAGCCTCCCAAGTGGTAAGATTACAGGCATGTGCCATTACACATGGCTTTCATGCTATATTTTATTTTTTTAAAATTTTTTGTCTTTTTGAGACAGGGTCTTGCCATGCAGTTCAGGCTGGCCTTGAGTTCACTTTTGTAGCCCAGGCTGGTCTTGAACTCGCACTGATCCTCCTGTCTCAGCCTCCCAAGTGCTGGGATTACAGGTGTGCACCACCACACCCGGCTTCATGGTATATTTTAAACATGAAATTTCTCTATTGTTTCTTTTGGGGAATATGCTTTTGAGACAGGGCCTTGCTTTGTAATTTAGGCTGAACTTTAACTCACCATGTAGTCAAGGTTGGCCTCAGATTTGTGGCAACCTTCCTGCCTCAGCCTCCTGAGTGCTGGGATTATAGGTTACACTATTGTACCTGGCCATTTTTTTTTTCTCTTGTTTCAGAACCTTTGTTTATTCACTCATTTTTTTTTTTTTTTATGGCTGACTCAGCCCGCCCCGAGGGCTGGGCTGGTGCAGCATATGGTGCCAGGGATCGAACCACGGTCCCTGAAGCCACCCAAGCTTTCCCAAGCAGGCGCTTTAGACCACTGAGCCAACCCGCCAGGCCCCATTTTTTCTTATTATGAAAACAATCCACAGGGGCCCGGCAGGATGGCTCAGTGGTCTAAAGCGCCTGCTTGGGAAGGCTTGGGCAGCTTCAGGAACTGCGGTTCGATCCCCGGCACCACATGCTGTGCCAGCCCTACCCTTGAGATGGGCTGAGCCAGCCGTAAACATGAGTGAATAAACAAACAAAACTTCTGAAACAAGAATAAATAAATAAATAAATAAATATTTTTAAAACTTAAAAAAAATGAAAATCCACAGAAAAATAAATTCAAATTGAAAATACAGACATGTAAATTGGGCATGGTGGCATATGCCTGTAATCTCAACACGTGGAAGGCTAAGACAGGAGAATCACTGAGTTCAAAGCCAGCCTGAATTACAGAGCAAGACAACTCTTAAATAGCTAAATAAACTGGGTGTGGTGGCACACTTCTAATCTCAGCACTTGGGAGGCTGAGCAGGAGGATCCTTGGGAGTTCAAGACCAGCCTGGGCTATAAAGTGTGTCAATGTCCAGCATGAGTTACATAGTGAGATCCTGTCTCAAAGAAAAAAACAAAACAAAAAAACAACAAATGCATCTCTCTAATATCCAGAGAGGAGGACTGGGGATTTAGCTCAGGGCATAAGCACCTGCCTGGATAAGCACAAAGTCCCAAATTCAATCCCCCACACCAAAAATAAATAAACAAATAAACAATCCTCCTGAAAGACAACTGCTATCTAAGCTCTGGTAACTTATCTGTCCAGATTAATATATATATATATATATATATATATATATATATACATATATACACATATATACGTGTATATATACATATATATATATATATATATATATATATATATATATATCTGCCAAAATTTCTTTACAGGTTTTTTTCATTAACTATTTATGAATTTTTTATTTTATTTATTTTATTTTTTTATTTTTTTATTTTTGTCTTTTTGAGACAGGGTCTTGCTATGCAGTTGAGGCTGGCCTTGAGCTCACTTTTGTAGCCCAGGCTGGTCTCGAACTTGCACTGATCCTCCTGCCTCAGCCTCCCGAATGTTGGGATTACAGGCATGAGCCACCACGCCCAGCTCTATTTATGAATTTTTTAAACAACACATTCACCTTTGTGTTCTGGGATACAGTCTCACTATGTAGTTCAGGCTGCCCTTGAGCTCACTGTGTAGCTCAGGCTGGCCTGGGGATCTTTCTGCTTCAGCCTCCTACATGCTAGGACTACAGGTATGAGCCAGCATGCCCAGCTTTTGGTTTTGTTTTACATACGGGGTCTTGTTATGTTCTCCAGGCTAATCGCCAACTTCTGGGGCCAAGTGATTCCCCTGCCTTAGCCTCTCAATTCCTGAGACAATTGGCCCACAATACTTTTTTTTTATTTTACTTATTTTTTTTCTTGTTTCAGAACCTTTGTTTGTTTATTCACTCATTTTAATGGCCGGCTCAGCCCGTCCCGAGGGCAGGGCTGGCACAGCATGTGGTGCCGGGGATCGAACTGTGGTCCCTGAAGCCGCCCAAGCTTTCCCAAGCAGGTGCTTTAGACCACTGAGCCATCCCGTCGGGCTGGGCCCACAGTACTATACATATGCAACTTTTTTTTTTTTTTTTTTTTTTTGTGGGACCAGAGTTTGAACTCACGACCTTTCACTTGCCAGGTAGGCACTTATGTCATGGAGCTATCTCCCCGTCCCCTATCATATGCAACTTTTAAAATGGTTTATGAAGGGCCAGCAAGATAGCTCAGTGGACTAAGCACCTAATTAGGCAAGTGCAAGGGCCAGGGTTCAATCCCCTGCACCACATGCTATACTGGCCCCACCCCCAGGTGTGCTGAGCCAGCAACTGAGTCCAGGAGTGGTGGTGTGTGCCTATAATCCCAGAGCTAGGGAGGCTGAACATAGGATCACTATGAGTTTGAGCTGCATAGTGAGACCCTGCACAAAAAAGTAAAATGATTTATGATACTCCTTGTACAGAATTACTACAATTTTGAGCCAAGTATATAGCTCAAGTGATAGAATGCTTACTTAAGATGTTATGGAGAGCCGGGGAGATAGCTCAGTGGACTAAGTGCTTGCCTGGCAAGCTCAGAGTTCTGAGTTCAATCCCTAGTACCACACAAAAAAAAAAAAAAAAAAAAAAAAAAAAAAAAAAAAAAAAAAAAAAAAAAAAAAAAAAAAAAAAAAAAAAAAAGAAAAAGAAAACAAAAGTGTCATGGATTCAAGTGTTAACAACTCAAAAACAAACACAAAACCAAAATTTTACTTTTACAAAACTTTTGAGCCAACCAACCAACCAAGTTTCCTATCTTCCTTGGTACTGGGAATTGACCTTTACAGTGAGCTACATCCTTAGTTTTCTTATGTTTTTAATTTTGTTTTGGGTTCTTTGAGTACTGGGAGTTGAATGTGGGACTTCACATTTGTCAGGCAGCTCATGTGCCACTGAGTTATAGCCCATTCCAGTTCTCATTTTTTTTTTGTGGGGGTGGACTAGGGATTGAACTCAGGTCCTTGAGCTTGCCAGGCAAGCACTTATCCTACTGAGGTAACTCCCAGCCTGTCCTCTTGTTTTTTGATACAGTTTTAAACTTGTCCTCCTTGGGGCCCGGCGGGATGGCTCAGTGGTCTAAAGCGCCTGCTTGGGAAAGCTTGGGCGGCTTCAGGGACCGCGGTTCGATCCCCGGCACCACATGCTGCGCCAGCTCTGCCCTCGGGGTGGGCTGAGCCGGCCATAAAAATGAGTGAATAAACAAATAAAGGTTCTGAAACAAGAAATAAATAAATAAATAAATAAATAAATAAAAAAAAAACTTGTCCTCCTGTCTCAGCTTCCCAAATGCCTGGGATAACAGGTGTATGCCACTGTATAACCAGGTTAAGTAATTTTTTTTTTCTTTTTGCAGTACCAGGGATTGAAACTTAAGCAATTTTTTTCAGGATATAATAATGATGTAATTAACACCTATTTCTAGAGTGTATCTCCATATATCTCTAAGGGAGATTCTCTCAAAAAGCTTTTTTTTTTTTTTTTCTCTTCTTTTGTCTTTTCAAGACACGATCTCTATGCAGTTCAGATTGGCTTTGGACTTACTTTGCAGCCTAGACTGACCTTGAACTTGCAACAATCCTCCTGCCTCAGCCTACTGAGTGCTGTGATTACAGGCATGCACCTGGCTTCAAATGGCATTTTTTGGGCTGGCAAGATGGCTCAGCAGTCTAAAGCACCTCCTTAGGCAAGGTTAGACATCTGCAGGGACCTTGGTTTGATCCCGGCAGCACACGCTGTGCCAGTCCCACCCCCCAGGCAGGCTGAGCCCATCATAATATTAAAAAAAAAAAAAAATTTAAAAAGATATTTTGTAAAAAAAAAAAAAAAAAAGGCATTTTGTATCAAAAGGCATACACACTTCTAGGACATAAGAATTTTTTAAAAAATGTATTTAGTACAGGGTCTATAGGGTCTTGCTACACAGATTCATAGTGCTCCTTCTGTTTTCAGCCTCCAAAGCACTGAGATTACAGGCACATGCCACCACACCTGGTCTCAGGTGCAGTCTCAGTGCACCCGAGTCAGGGCTGGCACAGCACACAGGGATTGAAACCTAGTCCTTGGACCAGCCTGAGCAGGTGCTTTAGTCTGCTGAGCTGTCTACCCTCATCTCAATTATTTTCTCAGTACAACAAGCAGTGTATTTAAGATCATTTCACCTGCCAAACTGATTTCCAGAAAGGCTATAGAGTATTAATTTATTCTCAACAGCATTGTTTTTTTTTTTTTTTTTCCAGATCTGGGGATGAAACTCAGGATCTTGCACTTTGTGCCCCTGAGCTATCTGCCTAGCCCCATCAATAGCAATTTCTAAGGAGTTACTTTCTTTCTTTCTTTTTTCTTTTTTTTTTTTTTCATTCAGCCAGGGTCTCCATACATCCTTCAGGCTGATCTTGAACTCACTACGTGGCTCAAGCTGGCCTCAAATTTGTGGCAATACTCCTACCTCAGCCCTCTAAGAGATGCGATTACAAGCATGTGCTGCCACACCTAGCACACACATCAATTCTTCCAAATGAACTTTAGAAGTCTTTTAGCAAGACTGACAGAAGCAAGCTAGAAGTAGTGGTGAAAAAGAATACATTTTACATTTTAGTCCATTTTACAGCCAGAAGTTCTGCTGTAAAATGTACTGAATGGGAGTACAACTGACAATTAACAAGTCTTTACCTGGGGCCAGGGAGATAGCTCTGTGGCGTCTGGCAAGTGCAAGGTCCTGAGTTTGATCCCCAGTTCTACAAAAAAAAAAAAAGTCTTTACCTAAATATGTGTGCCTTCCAATTTATTTTGTGGGACCAGGGTTCGAACTCAAACCTTACACTTGCCAGGCAGGCACTTGTGCCAGAGCTATCTCCCTGGCCCCTATGCCAATTTAGTATTCTTCTGTATTAGATTCTTCATTATGGGCTCAGGAGATAGCTCAGTGGAGTAAGTGCTTGCGTGGTAAGCACAAGAACCTGAGTTCAGTCCCTGGTTCCACCAAAAAAAAAAAAAAAAAAAAAAAAAAAAAAAAAAAAAAAAAAAAAAAAAAAAAAAAAAAAAAAAAGATTCCTCAGTAGTTTTCATAATTTTCTTTCTTATACAATATCTCTCTTCCAACTTTGATTAGAGACTGAGTCTTTCTGTAATGCAGGCTGGCCTTGAACTATGTAGCCTAGACTGGCCACCAATTCCTGGCAATCCTCCTGTCTCAGCCTTCAGTGCTGGGATTACAGGCTTGTACTACAGTGCTTGGCTGTCCCTTTTTATTGTTTTTGGATATTTTGAGGTAGAGTCTTGCTATGCAGTCTGGGCTGGCCTTGAGCTCACTTTTTGTCTGTTCCTTTTGAGAAAAAAAAAAAATTTTTACCATTAGATTTTAAAATTGATTCTTTTTTTTTTTTTTTTTTTTTTTTTTTTTTTTTTTTTTTTTTTTTTTTTTTTTTTTTTTTTTTTTTTTTTTTTTTTTTTTTTTTTTTTTTTTTTTTTTTTTTTTTTTTTTTTTTTTTTTTTTTTTTTTTTTTTTTTTTTTTTTTTTGTCTTTTTAAGACAGGGTCTTGCTATGCAGTTGAGGCTGGCCTTGAGCTCACTTTTGTAGCCCAGGCTGGTCTCGAACTCGCACCAATCCTCCTGCCTCAGCCTCCCGAGTGCTGGGATTACAGGCGTGAGCCACCATGCCTGGCTAAATTGATTCTATTAAAATTAAGAATTTTGTGTACTTATACAATAGGACACTTTCCTAGATTATGTTAGCTCTGACCTCTATAGTTGATTCATTTTTTTCTAGCTTCAGATATGGGTTTTTAAAAAATTATTATTTTTAATGTGTTTGGTACAGGGACTCACTATGCAGCTCGGACTCATAGTGATCCTCCTGTTTTCAGCCTCCCCAGCACTGAGATTACAGGGGTGCACCACCACACCTAGTCTCGGTGGTTGTATAAGCACACCTGGGGGCAGGGCTGGTATGGCATGTGGTGCTGGGGATTGAACCTAGCTAGGTACTTCACTTGCCTAATCAGGTGCTTAGTCAGCTGAACTATCTTGCTGGCCCCAGATATGGGTTTAAAGTAGTGCTCTGAAAAGTGTCTTTATGAACTACTTTTCAGAGGGCTTGCTGGTTAGCTCAGTCATCTAAAGCACCTGCTTGGGTGAACTCAGGTGCAGAAGACTGTGGCTCAATCCCCAGCACCACATGCACTTAAGGCAGCCTGAGCCAGCCCTCCCCCTACCAAAAAAAAGTTCTTGAGACTTGTGCTTTTCAACTATGTGTGGTGGCACAGGCCAGTAATCTCAGCACTCAGAAGACTGAGACAGGAGAATTCCTGTGAGTTTGAGGCCAGTCTACACTACATGTCTCAAAAAAAAAAAAAGTTGTTTGCTTTTTAATTCTGGTGTGCTGACTTATTCTTAGCCTCTATAGGAATCTAGTGACTCCTTTCTAAATGAGTGTTTCTTCCTATTAGCTCTTGCCAAGAGTAAGAACTGGAACTCTTTGGGTCACCTACTGACATGTGAACTGGTAGCTTTTGAGGAATATGACTGTCCTCAGTCTTCTAAAATATTTATTGTTTTGTAATATTGAGGATTAAACCAGGGCAATACAAATGGTAGGCATGTGTTCTACTGCTGTACTACATTTCCAGCCTTTCTCAGCCTTTTATTTGATTTTAAAGTATTTAGTACAGGGTCTACAGGGTCTCACTACATAGATCAGACTTGTAGTGATCCTCCTGTTTTCAACCTCCCAAGTGCTGGGATTACGGGTGCACATCACCACTCCCAGTCTCAACAGCCCTGCTGTGTCAGTGCACCCTGGGTGAAGGGCTGGCATGGCACGCCAAGGATCAAAAGCTGCTGGGCTTTGCCTAAGAAGGTACTGCTGAGCTAATTAGCTGCCCCCCCCTCTTTTTTAATGGTATTTGTTTTTGTTTTTCTTTTCTTTTTTATTTGTCTTTTGGAGACAGGGTCTTGCTGTGCATTTCAGGCTGGCCTGGAGCTCACTTTTGTAGCCCGGGCTGGTCTCGAACTCAGACTGATCCTCCTGCCTCAGCCTCCCAAGTGCTGGGATTACAGGTGTGCACCACGCCCCGTCTGGCCCTTTTTATTTTTCAGACAGGTTTCACTATACAGTTCAGCTGGCCTTGAGCTATGTAACTCAAGCTGGTGTCAAACTTGCAATAATCATCCTACCTCACCTTCCTGAGTAGGAGTATTGCAGGTATGAGACATGACTGGCCATCTTGTACTTTTAAAGTTTTATTTGAGGCCAGCCAGAGAGGTCAGTGGACTAAAGTGCCTGCTTAGGCAGAGCACAGCAGCCAGGGTTCAATCTCTGGTGTGCTGTGCTGGCCTGGCCCTCAGGGGCCCTGAGACTGCAACTGAGACTGGGCAAGGTGGCACACACCTGCAATCCCAGTGCTTGAGAGACTGAAAACAGGAGGATCACTATGAGTCTGATTTATGTGGTGATACCCCACAGACCTTGTACTAAATACATAAAAAAAAAGATCTATTTTATTTGATACAGGGTCTCTCTATACAGCTCAGACTCGTAATGATCTTCCTGTCTCAGCTCCGCAAAGCCAGGATTACAGGCATACATTAAGCCCAGTTGTGGTAACCAGAATGGTGTGCCTGGGATTCCAAGGCCAGCATAGCATGCTGCACCAGGGATCAAACTCAGGTCTTTGCTTTTGCCAGGCAGGCACTTAGACCACCCAGCTATCTCCCCAGAATCCTCAGTCATTTATTTTATTTGTTTATTTATATTTATATTACTATTTTGTCTTTTTGAGACAGGGTCTCACTATACTGTTCAGGCTGGCCTTGAATCCACTTTTGTAGCCCAGGCTGGTCTTGAACTCACACAGATCCACCTGCCTAAGCCTCTCAGGTGCTCGGATTACAGGGGTGCGCCACTACACACGGCTTCATCCTCAGTCTTTTTTTTTTTTTTTCCCCCGGGACTGGGGTTCAAACTCATAGCCTTGCACTTGCCAGGCAGGAACTTGTACCATGGAGCTATCTCCCTAGCACCCCATTCTCAGTCTTTTTTTTTTTTTTTTTTCAAAGAATTTTTTATTTTAGGGGCCCCGCAGGATGGCTCAGTGGTCTAAAGTGCCTGCTTGGGAAAGCTTGGGTGGCTGCAGGGTCCATGGTTCGATCCCTGGCACCACATGCTGCGCCAGCCCTGCCCTCGGGGCGGGCTGAGCTGGCCATAAAAATGAGTGAATAAACAACAAAGGTTCTGAAACAAGAAAAAAAATAAAATAAAAAATTCTTAAAAATGGGCTGGCGGGATGGCTCAATGGTCTAGGCGCCTGCTTAGGCAAGCTTAGGCAGCCACTGGGACCACAGTTTGATCCCCAGCACCACATGCTGTGCCAGCCCTGCCCCCAGGGCAGGCTGAGCCGGCCATAAGAAAAAAAAAAAAAAAAAAGAATTTTTTATTTTAGGGGCCTGGCGGGATGGCTCAGTGGTCTAAAGTGCCTACTTGGGAAAGCTTGGGCAGCTTTAGGGACCGTGGTTTGATCCCTGGCACCACATGCTGCACTAGCCCTGCCCTTAGGGTGGGCTGAGCCGGCTATAAAAAATGAGTGAATAAACAAAGGTTCTGAAATAAAATAGAATAAAATCTTAAAAAAAAAAAAGAAAGAATTTTTTATTTTTTAAATTTTTTCTTGTTTCAGAACCTTTGTTTGTTTATTCACTCATTTTTATGGCCGGCTCAGCCTACTCCGACGGCAGGGATGGCCTAGCATGTGGTGCCGGGGATCGAACCGTGGTCCCTGAAGCCGCCCAAGCTTTCCCAAGCAGGGGCTTTAGACCACTGAGCCATCCTGCCGGGCCCCCTCTCAGTCTTTTAAAGGAGAAAATTATGGTATCTGCAAATAATTTATCATACAGTAAGTCCTTGAGTTTCATTCTGTAAGAACATTCCCAAACCCAACAAAGTGAGTTTTATACTGTGTTTTCACTTTTGCTTCCATGGTCATTGCAACGCCCTGCCTAGCCGTCCCCCTCGACATCACCACCGCTTTCCCTCTTGCTTCCACATTTCCTGAGTGCTATACTACAGTACAGTAGTGCACACTGCAGTAAGCACACAGGAGCATGTATGTGCCAATGCCCAGCAGACATGTGGGCTATTACCTTGAATTGTTTGCATCTGTGAATGTTCCTGACGTCAAATCTGCTCATATCTGTGATAGTTCACAACCAAAATGTTCAGAAGTTGGGAACTTACTGTACACGTATTTCTGAAAACTTCAGTGACTTTACAGTTGGTTTCTATGAATTTGCTGTTTTCTCCTTAATTTATATAATTTTGTAAAATAACTTCAAACTTACTAGCGTGAATGAAGCATACTTTTTTTTTTTCCAGAACTGGAGATTGAACTCAGGACCTTGCACTTGCCAGGCAAGGGCTATCTCCCTGGCCCCATGCATATTAATGTTTTAAAAGAGTCTCCATATCTGATGTTTGTTCGTGATTCTTTCAATTAACAAATAATGAGCCCAGCATGGTGGCACACACCTGTAATCCGAGCACTTAGAAGGCTGAGGCAGGAGGATTGGTGTGAGTTTGAAACCAACCTGGGCCACAAAAGTGAGCACAAGGCCAGCCTGAACTGCATAGTGAAACCCTGTCTCAAAAAAAAAAAAAAAAAAAAAAAAGAGGGCTAGGAAGATAACTCAGCAACACAGCACCTGCTTGGCAAGCATGAGTTTTTGTGAGTTTAATTCCCAGAGCCAAAAATAAGTAAGTAAATACATAAACAAATGATAAGTACTTTGTATAAGTTAGATGTTATTTGGTCTGGAAATTTAGTGTAAAATAGTCTTGTATGAGCTTCCTTCATAAAGCTTATGATCTAGTGGCACATCTATAGTAAACAATGCAAGAAAAAAATCAACACATATATATTAATTTTGACTTTATTTGGATCAGGCAAAGATGTTCCTTTTTATTGTTGAGATAGGGTCTCATTTTGTAGCCCAGGCTGGCCTCAAAGTCACAGTGATCCTCCTCCCCATGCTGGGATTACAGGTGTGTGCCACAGAAATGAGGATTTTTTTGGTGTGTGTGTGTGTGCCAGGGATCAAACTCAGGACCTTGTATGTGCCAAGCAATGCCATTGAGCTATAGCCCCACCCCAGAAAGAGGTCCTTAAGGGCGTCTATGGAGAAGTGAAATTTAAGTTATGATCCATATCAAGAGCAGACAGAAAAGTGTTTCTGGTAGAAGGGATAATGTGTGAAGAGGTTAAGAAGGGAAAATGTTGGCCCTATTTCGGGAACTAAAAGACAGCCAATGGGTCTGAAAATAGTAATCAGAATGTGTTTAGAAGGGATAATAAGGCCAGCTGAACTGCATAGTGAGACCCTGTCTCAAATGAAAAAAAAAAAAAAAAGGATAATAAAATCGGCAGGGATCAGAGTATGATTTATGGATCTTCCCTTACCCCCTGGGATGAACCCAAGACCTTCACACTGAGCTACATCCCTAAACCATCTTATGAGATGCTGAAATTACTGAGTTGCCCAGGCTGGGCTCAAATTTGTGATCCTCTGATTAGCCTTCCAGAATAACTGGATCCTAGGTGTGTACCACCAAACCCAGCTAATTATTTTTTCTCCAGAGTAAAGGAATGCTTTATAAATTTGATCTAGTAGAGTTCTCATATTTAGAAAATACTTCTGGCTACATTATGGTAAGTGACAAGGAAGGAGACAAGAATAAATTCAGGCAGTCTTAAGAGGTACTTCAGTTTTCTACATGAAGACTAAGCAGGACCTGGGTTGGCAAATGTGGACCAATAAAAATAGCCACTTAAGATGCATTTTGGGAACACAAAGAATTTTATTTTATTTGGTAGAACCAGAGATTGAACTCAAAGAAAATTTTTAAGCAGGTATTTATTTGTTTGTTTATTTATTTATTTATTGTTTCAGAACTTTTGTTTATTTATCTATTTATTTTTATGGCCGGGCAGGGCTGGCGCAGCAAGTGGTGCTGGGGATTGAACCACAGTCCCTGAAGCCGCCTAAGCTTTCTTAAGCAGGTGCTTTAGACCACTGAGCCATCCTGCCAGCCCACCTCAAAGAAAAATTTTTTAAAGAATTTTTTATTTTTATTTATTATTTTTATTCTTGTTTCAGAACCTTTGTTTGTTTTTATTCACTTATTTTTATGGCTGGCTCAGCCTGCCCCGAGGGCAAGGCTGGTGCAGCATGTGGCGCTGGGGATCGAACCACGGTCCCTGAAGCTGCCCAAGCTTCCCCAAGCAGGCGCTCTAGACCACTGAACCATCCCACCGGGCCCTCAAAGAAAATTTTTAAAAAATCAATAAAGTGAGAATTTTCTCCAGAGGTCAGGCACTGTGGTGCACAACTATAACAAAAAACAGGAGGAGGGGCTGGGGAGATAGCTCTGAGGCACAAGTGCCTGCTGGGCAAGTGCAAGGTCGTGAGTTCAAACCCTGGTCCCACAAAAAAAACAACAACAACAACAAAAAAAACAGGAGGATTACAAGTCTGATCTGTGTAGTGAGACCCTGTAGACCCTCTACTAAATACATAAAAATACCATGTGTTGCAAGAATGTAGGGAAAGTAGAACCTTTTATCTACTGTTGATAGTAACGTAAAGTACTACAACTGTTAAAAGGGGCTGATTCCCTGATTCCTAGCCTTACAGCATGACCTAGCAGTTCTGCTCATAGATGTAGAGCCAAAACATTGAAAGCAGGATCTGAGATATTTGTGTGCCTCTGTTCATAGCTGCATTATTCATAACCACCAAAACAAGAAAACAAGTGCTCATGAACAAATGACTGTGTAAAATGGATTATTCAAACTTAAAAAGAAATGCTAATACATGAATATGAACATTGAGACTGAAATAAGTGTGTCACAGACAAATACTGTATGATTCCACTTACATGGGGTACTTAGGACAGTCAAATTCACAGTAATAGGGCAAGA
Source organism: Myocastor coypus (assembly GCA_004027025.1). Lineage (NCBI taxonomy): Eukaryota > Metazoa > Chordata > Mammalia > Rodentia > Myocastoridae > Myocastor > Myocastor coypus. The sequence goes on along the minus strand of PVJA010051080.1, from coordinate 316 downwards.
GAGACTCCATTGTTTTTTGTTTGTTTGTTTGTTTTTGAGACAGGGTCTGCCTATGTAGTTTAGGCTTGCCTTGAACTCACTTTTGTAGCTCAGGCTGGTCTCAAACTTGCACTGATCCTCCTGCCTCAGCCTTGTAAATCCATTTTATCTTTTTTTTTTTTTTTTTTTTTTGGTGGGACTGGGGTTCAAACTCACGACCTTGCACTTGCCCAGCAGGCACTTGTGCCTCGGAGCCATCTCCCCAGCTCCTGTAAATCCATTTTAAAAGGAAGTCTCGGGGCTGGGGAGATAGCTCAGTAGAATAAGTACTTGCTTG
>PVJA010051079.1:0-13020 GCA_004027025.1 Myocastor coypus | reverse complement strand
ATCTCACCAGTACCTGGGAAGGTGGGGCTGGCATGGTAAGCCAGGAATCAAACCCTGGTCCCTGCATCTGCCTAAGCAGGCACTTTAATCTGCTGAGCTATCTGGCCAGCTCTCACATAATTTCTAAAATCAAAAATGTATTTGGTATATTCTTTGTATTTAATATGATTTCTATTTATTAGAAATATGCAGAAAGCAGAGATGCTTAAGTAATACTGTGACAATTATTTAAAGCATAACATCCAATTAATTGGCATTTCTGAGCTTGTTCCCCTCAAGCCAAGTATAACAGCTGGAGAACAAGGTCATAGGAGAGATGACAATTCAGCATCTCTAGGAGAAAAGACAAAGTTCTCAGAGGTATGCTACATCATTTGGAGAATCCTTTTATAGATAAAAGCATGAACTTTGGAACCAGAACCAAGTTTAAGTCTTGGCTCTGTAGTTACTAGCTATGTTACGTTTATACTTTTTAAGCCATATTCATTCAAGTTAAAGTGAGACTAACACTTCATTGAGGTTAATTAGGTACTGCAAGGTCACATATAGCATCTTGTACATAGTAAGTATTCAATAAACATTAGCTCTCATTATTATTACCTTCCTCTGGCTCCCTGTTCTCTATCATGTTTTATTAAAGAACAGACATACAAGGAATCACAGGTTTTGACAAAAAAAACATAGATGATAGATTTTAAGTATATCATTTTGGGGGGTGAGGTTGAGGGAGGAATTATTAGTTGAGTCTGTTAGTGGTAGAAGGATCACTATGAATCTGAACTGTGTATTGAGATCCCATACCAACTATCTAACTGACTAACTAACTAAACAAAGTCAGATACACATGAATATAAATCATATGATTCTATTTACATGAAATGCCCCCCAAAAGAAGATTTACAGATACAGAAAATATCTAACTAAACAAAGTCAGATACAAATGAATATAAATTATATGATTCTATTTACATGAAAGGCCCCCAAAAGGAAGATTTATAGATACAGAAAATATCTGGGAATGTGGAATGACTGTAAATGGACATGACATTTCTTCTTGCTGTGATACAAATATTTTCAAATTGTGGTGATGGTTGCAATATTATACAATGGTATCCTAATTATACTAAAGCCACTGAAATATACTTAAAATGGATGAATATTATATAAATTATAACTCAATAAGTCTGTTAATAAAAAGTCCTTGGAGGGGCTGGCAAAATAGCTCAGTGGACTAAACTGCCTGCTTAGGCAAGTTCAGGGAGCACGGTTTGATCCTCGGCACCACATGCTGCCAGCCCCACCCCCAGGGAAGGATGAGCAGGCCAGAGTCCAGGCCTAGTAGTGTGTGCCTATAATCCCAGCACTGCAGAGGATGAAAGCAGGAAGATCACCAGGAGTCTGAGCTGCGTGCATAGTGAGACCCTGCAACAATCAAATACATTAAAAAAAAAAATAAATAAATAAAGTCCTTGGAATAGCTGGATACTAGAAAAGATTTTACATACTGAATAAAGTGAGAATTTTGAAAACAAATTTATTTCCATTAAGAATGATCCCCAGGCTGTAAGTAAGTGTATTGCTATGAGTCTGACCTAGTAGTGAGACACCTTGTAGATCCTTCCCTAAAATACAAAAGAAAGAAAGAGAGAAAGAGAGAGACAAGAGGGAGGGAGGGAGGAAGGAAGGAAGAAACTCGCTTTTCTTCTGGATTTTTGTCTGCTTTTTCTTCTCTGTTCTTGTAGCACACGCATGGTAGTGGTATGGGGACACCTAGAGGTGCTTAAATCTACAAAATATGGACAGCACTCTGGGTGGTGGTTCCCTATTAAGTGCCACTCATACCATTGATACTCATAGCATTCTGGTAGGTGGCTTGTCATTTAAATCTTGCCAGCACTCCAGCATGTAGTTTCCTGCTGCCAGTCCTGGTTCTCCTTATGAAATGCTATGACATCACTTCTCCAACTAGGTCTGACAAGTGGTCTTCTTTGGTTAAAGCTTTATTTATTTATTTATTTTTTCCCTGTTTCAGAACTTTTGTTTGTTTAATTATTTATTTTTATGGCCGGCTCAGCCTGCCCTGTGGTCAGGGCTGGCACAGCACGTGGTGCTGGGGATCAAACCACGGTCCCTGTAGCCACCCAAGCTTTCCTAAGCAGGTGCTTTAGACCACTGAGCCATCCTGCCGGGCCCCTAAAGCTTTATTTTTATTAGTACATGTTTACAGTATATAATTACTACATTCATTGTGGGAGTTGGTACATGTATATAATATGTCTTAATTATTTTTCTATCCCCTTTCTCTTCTCTCTCCCTGAAAATCATACCAAAATAAACCAGAAAAAATCCAAGACAAAAACAAAGACTCAAGGGCTAGGGAGATAGCTCAGTAGGATAAGTGCCTGCCTGGTGAGTGCAAGGGGTCTATTGTTTCCTACTATGCCTTTTTTTTTTTTTTTTTGTCTTTTTGAGACAGGATCTCGCTATGCAGTTCAGGCTAGCCTTGAGCTCACTTTTGTAGCCCAGGCTGGTCTCGAACTCGCACTGATCCTCCTGCCTCAGCCTCCCGAGTGCTGGGGTTACAGGCGTGAGCCACCACGCCCGGGATGCATTTCAGAAGGTTATATTAAATGCACTATTCATAGTGTGGTTATCTAATTCTTTATATGAAAAGTGTCAATAAAGAGAATCTGGTGGAATATTATGAGTTAATAAACTTACGAAAAGACATGAATAAAGACACTGTAATAAATGACATAATTTTAAAGATCACTTTGAGAAGTCCAGAAAACTCTTAGAAGGTACACAGAAGTCATCAGAGATGTTAAACTCTGCTTGTATGGATATTACTCACCCATTAAATAAATATTTATTGTGTGGCATGGGGACATACCAGCAAAGAATATAGACAGTATTCCAGTCTCAAGAAATTTACTTTCTGTGGTAAGGGGAAATATGTAAATAAACCACTTTGTATAGAATGACTGGGGATGCTGCATTAGATTATTCAGCACTGTAAATTAAATTTGTTCCCCATAGCACATAATATACGTTATAATAATAAAAATAACCTCAGCTACATTTTAGTTATATTAAGAGAACAAGATTCACATAGTTCTGTGAAAAATCAAACTAAAAAAATAAGGGCAAACTGAACACATTTATATAAATCGTAACTAGTTTACATACAGACCAATGAAACTTACCCTATAGAAAGCACTAGTCAGAGGGAGTAATGCTGCAGCAATGTTGTATTCTTCTAAACTTGAACAATCCTTAAATGAAACAAAGACAAATGAACATTATTAAAATACTTAACAGAAGTGTTAAATGAAAATCTGGGATAATTATTTATTTATTTAAATTTAATTTATTTATTTATTTTCTTGTTTCAGAACCTTTGTTTGTTTATTCACTCATTTTTATGGCCCGCTCAGCCTGCCCCAAGGGCAGGGCTGGCGCAGCATGTGGTGCCGGGGATCGAACCGCGGTCCCTGCAGCCGCCCAAGCTTTCCCAAACAGGCGCTTTAGACCACTGAGCCATCCTGCTGGGCCCGATAATTATTTATTATACTATGAAGTTTTGACTTTTATTCCAAATTGTCACTAAGATAATTAGGACCAACAGGGGAGAGGGCATGGGGATCTGTCCCTGAAGCACATTCTTTTTGAAATGAGGTAAAAATACATTTGAGAATATAATTTTTATATATTATTATAGAAGTTATCTTTTTATGTAATTTATTTTTAAAAAACTTAGAAGGGGTCTAAATTTACCCATTTTATATCATTGAGTCTAAGTTTTTTTTTGTGTGTGGTTTTTTTTTTTTAGGACTGGGGATAGAACTTGGACCTTATGCTTGCTAGGTAGGCACTTATGCCACTGAACTATCTTCCTGGCCTAAGTCTAAGTTTTAACATTTTAACATTGCTGAAATTGAGATGCATTTTATAATTGACTGGGGGTATTTTGTTTTTATCTAAAGGATTATCTTGCTATTAATGAGAAATAGAACTGATGTTAAAATCTACTGGGTGAGGCCAGTGAGATAGTTCAGTGGACTAAGTGCTTGCTTAGGCAAGAACAAGGACCAGGGTTAGACCCCAGTACCACATGACAAACCAGCCCCACACCTGGGCATGCTGAGCCGGCCACCTAGACTGGGTATGGGGCACACACCTGTAATGAGAGTGCTGAGGAGGCTGAAAACAGGAGTCCCGGCTGTACTAAATAACTAATCAAATAAACAGCTTATAATAAAAAATGAATGAAATCTACTGGTTGAAATGTTGAGGAATAGCACAACTAGAAATCTCAGTGTGAATGTAAAGTGGTGCTGCTGCTATGGAAAACAGTATGGTGGTTTCTCAGAAGTAAACAGTCAGAATGTTATATGGAATTAGCAAACAAAAGAAAAATAGAGTTACTGTATGTTCTAGAATTTTTACTTCTGGCTAAAGAACTGAAATCAGACAGGTACATATATTTGAATACTCACATACTATTTATGGTATACACATGCATATGCGCAAACACAGGCATATTCAATCTTGAAAATGAAGGACATTCTGACACATGCTATCACATGGATGAAACTCAATGATATTGTGCCAGGTGGATACCTAAGTAGTTAGATTAATCAGTCCTTCCTTTGGTAGTAGGACATAAAATGAGCCATGAGGAAGTAAGTACTTGGAACAGTGTTCAAAGGCAGCAAAATATGCAACTGACACCCTCCTTAGAGGGCCAGATGTAATGAATGATTAAAGCCTCAGCTTTAAACAATAAAGCTACTTTCATTAAAATATAAATTTGTTTCATTGGTTATTCCAGTTGGAATGAACTGATTTTAAATACACAGAGCTGGGAAGCTAGATATCAGTTAGTCTAATGTAATTTCTGTACTTTCCACATCACAGAAAAGAAGCCTAGAAGTTAGCCATGGAATGATGACTGGTATCTAGATTTATCTATTTATCAGTGTCATGCTTCTCCTGCTGGACACTGTCTTTTGTACTTGATGGCTGTCATGCATTTCTTTTGGGGTTATGAGAGACTGAAGGTGAAAAAAAAGTCTGAACAGGAGTAGGAAGCATAGAGCTGCTGCATAAGTGCCCTGGTGGTAAAGGACAAGAAAATAGGAGGAAGAGTCACAAGGCAAAGTGAGAACACAATACGGATTGCTTAAAAAAATACTAGCGTGGCTTGGGAGAGTGAGCCATGAGGATGGAAGGGTGTAGTATTGCCCTAAAGATAACAAAAAAATATTTTTCTCTCTACAAGCCATGATTGCAGGTGGCCATTTGCTTGACTACATTGACACTACGATTTGCTAAAAGAATTCTCAATTAAATTTCATGCAGTGTTCTATACAAGTTTTAGAATGAACAGAATACTTAACACCAGTGAATAATGAAACACACGAAAAAGAAATCTGCAAAAAATCACTATTATATAGCTGATTTCTTTCCTTTTCTTTCTTTCTTTCTTTCTTTCTTTCTTTCTTTCTTTCTTTCTTTCTTTCTTTCTTTCCTTCCATCCTTCCTTCCTTCCTTGCTTATGCAGGTGAACTATCTCCCTGGCCCCATTCTGATGCAATTTAAAGAAATAATTACAAGGTAGGTCAAACTTCTCTTTTTTTTTTTTTTTGTCTTTTTGAGACAGGGTCTTGTTATGCAGTTCAGGCTGGCCTTGAGCTCACTTTTGTAGCCCAGGCTGGTCTCGAACTCGCACTGATCCTCCTGCCTCAGCCTCCCGAGTGCTGGGATTACAGGCGTGCGCCACCACGCCCGGCCCCCAAACTTCTTATATTATGTTATATATAACAATTTTCTTTTTGGAACTGGGAATTAAACTTAGGACTCTGTACTTGTCAGGCAGGCATTTGTGCCCCTGAGCTATCTCCCTAGCCCATTAAATTTGTATGTATGTTTCCTTATGTGTTTGGTACAGGGTTTCACTACAAAGCTCAGACTTGTTGTGATCCTCCTGTTTCAAGCTTTCCCAGAACTGGGATTACAGGTATGCTTCACCATGCCCAGACTCCAGGGCCAGCTCTGCGCACCCAGGAGCCATGCCAGTGCAGCATATGGTGCCAGGGATCGAACCCTGGTCCCTGTACTTGCCTAAGCAAGTGCTAGTCTGCTGAACTATCTCTCCAGCCTCTTATATATAACACTTTTTATTAATTCATGACTTATTTAATGTTTATTGGATAGATGAATAAATGAATAAATGCAAGGACAGTAAGTAATAAGAAAAAGGAGTTAAGGATAGCTGTTTTGGAAAGATCCTCATTTATGTATAAGGTGTAATTGAAAAATCAACATTGGGTAGGAGTATTAGGAAAGTACACAATATTAGAGATGTCTAGAGAAGAAAGAGCAACAGTTTTCAGTGTTTCATAGGATATTAATTAAAATGAAGATTGAAAGAAAAAAAAGCCAAGAATGTAAGAGATCTCTGATGGCTTCTGATATAACTAATATATATATATATACAGTTAGTAAAATAACTATTTGAAGAGTTACTCATAAGTTAGGGTCTAGAGAGCTGGGAAGATCACTCACAAGTATAAGTGCCTGCCTGGCAAATGTAAGGGACCAAGTTCTACCTCCAGTACCTCATGTTGTGCAGGCCCCTGAACTACGAGCGCACTGTGCCAGCCCTGAAACTGGGTGGGTAGTGCACATCTATCCCAGTCCTGGGGAAGCTGAGACAGGAGGATCACCATGAGTCTGAGCTGTGTAGCGAGATCCTATATCAAATAAGTAAATTTTAAAAATTTTTAAATAAAATAGGGTCTCTCAAGGGGTGGGGGAGATAGCTCCGTGGCATGAGTGCCTGCCTGGCAAGTGCAAGGTCATGAGTTCGAACCCTGGTCCTGCCAAAAAACAAACAAACAAACAAAAAATAAAATAGGGTCTCTCACATACACCTGGTAGTCAAGATGGTTCCCATTTGTAAGGCATGGTTAGGTCTTAGAAACATATCATTTCCATAAAAAGAAAGTATGGGGCTGGGCGTGGTGGCACACGCCTGTAATCCCAGCACTTGGGAGGCTGAGGCAGGAGGATCGATGTGAGTTCGAGACCAGCCTGGGCTACAAAAGTGAGCTCAAGACCAGCCTGAACTGCATAGCGAGGCCCTGTCTCAAAAAGATAAAAAAAAAAAAAAAAGAAAAAAGAAAAAAAGTATGTATAATTTACATCAAATACCAGGATCTCTAACAGAATCAGGAAATGTAACATATGGAGAGAAACAAGCTTGGGTTTACCTGCTCATGAAGCTGTTTAAACATCAGTGTGTAACTAGCTCTGTAGGGTACTGATAGCTGTCACTTCGGAGAAATATTTTTTTTTTCTCTTTTTTTTTTTTTGGTCTTTTGGAGACAGGGTCTCGCTATGCAGTTGAGGCTGGCCTTGAGCTCACTTTTGTAGCCCAGGCTGGTCTCGAACTCACACGGATCCTCCTGCCTCAGCCTCCCAAGTGCTGGGATTACAGGTGTGCGCCACCATACCCAGCGCTTCGGAGAAATATTAAGTAAGCAAAATTAAGCAGAGTTTTCTTCTTCATTTATCTTTTAAACTGTAGGACTTCTTGGGATTTTAACTGTGACTCTGTTGAGGGAAACTTAGTAGGCAGTATTTCCAAACAAAATTTTACAATTTTTTTTTTTTTTTTTTTAACTTTTTGAGACAGGGTCTTGCTGTACAGTTCAGGCTGGCCTTGAGCTCACTTTTGTAGCCTAGACTGGTCTCGAACTCTCACCTCCTGCCTCAGCCTCCCGAGTGCTGGAATTACAGGCGTGCGCCACCATGCCCGGCTTTGTTTTTGTTTCTTGATAGACTAATAAGCCAAGAGCTTTACTGATGCAGCAGGCACTTTACAATGAACCCGAGAGTCTGCCTTCTCTGGGGAGACAGGTATCTGTACAAACTCTCAGGTTTTCCCATGTCTCAAAACAGGTTCTCCCTTTCACCACAGTCCTTGGATCTGTACCTGTCCAAATCATGCCGCCCCCTTTCCAACAGGTAGTACATATGGTGACACCTGACTGATATCAGCCAGCTGCTCTGCAGATATCAAGGATCAGTTCTACAAAACTCTAGACAGCAGCACTCAGATCCTGCAAAGGATTTAGGAAACAGCAATTCTCCCTCCACCTTGAAAATAAAATGCATTTCAGCAGATATATGTCCTCAAGTTTGTAGTTGGGAGTTCCTAAGGTGATGGTCCATTGTCCAATCACTTCTTCACCAGCCTGGGCATCAGATTCTTCTGGGTAACATGAGTCCTTTGTTTTGTTTTTGTTTTAAACAGTCTTTCTTGCTGTAAGAACTCTTATAACGGAGCTTAGTCCTCCTACAGCTAAGGCCTTTTCATGCCACTGAAATTAACACTGTGCTGCTGTTTTCTGTGAGCTTTTTTGAACCCTTTATAAACGTACTTCATTAATAAGTCAATGCCCTTTTTGTCCAGGGACTGCACAGCCTGCTCAATCTCGCTGCTCTTAAAGTTTGTGAGTACTTTCAGCACCATGTCCTGGGCTAGCTCCTTTACAGCCTGATTCTTGGTGTTGACTGGAGAGTTCTGCAAGGCTGAGTGGAAGGCTGGAAGCATATCTCCTTGCCACAGGAGCCCGTCCACCTCGCTGGGGTCTGGGCCTGGCTCTCCTGCCACTGCCACCGCCTCCTCCTGCTCGTCCACGAATTTGTTCTCGTCAAATTCATTGATGTCCACCCGGCGAAAGCGCAAGGACAGCGTGTTCCAGGCCATGGTGGAAGCTTGGCACCAGCTCAGCCGGCTCCGCACTGGGCTGGACCTCCCTCAGCTCTGCTCATCACCCCTCTGCAATCTGCCTCTGGCTCTGGCTTTTTTTTTTTTTTTTTAAGTGTTTAATTTATGTTGTCCAGACTGGTCTCCAGTTCTTGGTATCAAACAATCCTAATGCCTCAGCATATGTAGTGCTTGGACTACAGGAATGAGCTATTATATTCAGATAAGATACATACTAATATTAATAAAGATAATGTAAAAAAAAGATAAAGTCTTTAATCTAAAGAAATAACTACAAGGTAGGCCAAATTTCCTATATTATGTTATATATAACACTTTTGATTAACTGTAGATTAACAGAGATATAACTAAGCTGTGTGTGGTAGTACACGACCATAATTCCAGCACTCAGAAGGCTAAGGCAGGATTGCCATGAATTTGAGGGCAGTCTGTGCTATATTTTATGTTATAGCCAGCTAAGCCTGTCCTGGGGGTGGGACTGACACAGTGTGTGGTGCTGAGGATCGAATCTCGGTCCCTGTAGTTGCCTAAGCAGGGGCTTTAGACCGCTGAGCTACCTTGCCAGCCCAAAGAGGAAAGCATATTTTGTTTATTTGTTTTTATAGAACCAGGGATTGAACTCAGGCCCCTGCGCTTGCCAGACAAGTGTTTATTCTACTGAGCTATCTCCCAGGTCCCATCAGTCTGTGCAAAATAGTGAGTTGAAGGCCATCTTGAACCACACAGCAAGATCCTGTCTCAAAAGACAAACCACAACAACAAAAAACCAACTCCCAAAACCAAAGAGGCAGTCTGGTGAGGTAGCTCAAGGGACTAAGCACCTGCTTTGGCAAACACCAAGGGTTGGATTCCTGGTCTTGTATGCGCCAGTGCTACCCCTGTGCACAGAGCCATGAACGAGTCCAGCCAGGTGTGGTGGCACATGCCTATAAATCCAGCACTGGGGAGGCTGAAAGCAGGCGGATCACTATGAGTCTGAGCTACATAGTGAGATCCTATACCAACTACAGAAATGAAAACAAAACAAAACAAAAACGCAAAGAGGGCAGCAGTATCAATATTTATGGCAAGCTACTGAGTCAGTCATGTTTTCAGAATGTTGCAAAGCCAAAAGGTCAGTAGTAACAAATGATACTGGTACATCTTAGATTTGAATGTTGACAGTAGTTAGGACAATCATCCAAATAACAATTTTCATTCATTAAACAAATACTTATTGGGTACTTATATTGCAGGAATGTTATAGCTAACGAACTCAGAAAAACAGATGACAAAATATTTTAAAGAGCAAAGATGAATTCATGGATGAATGGAATATATCCTTAAATCTGAAGGACAATCATATTCTTTCATGAGGTCTCTGTGGGGATCTTTATTGTAATTTGGTTACTATTTACGTAGACCTTAAGTTGAATCAGGCGATGCTGTTGTAGGCAGCTGAGTTACATAGAAATATTATAAGCAGTCAGACAGGGCCAGGCCCTCAAAGACAACATGGAAGACGAGGTAACTCTACAACTAGAGACAGACACTCCTTTGTCATGGGCCAGATCTCAAGACAGGAGTAATTAAAAGGAACTACATAGTTCCTTAAAGATGGGCATCAGGGATTGATATGCTAAATAAGTATCTATCGATCACCTTGAAAGATCCTAAAAAGTCAGGAGCCCAAGCTCAATAGGTGGTATTCTTGCCTGCTTGCTACATGACTTGCTTTCCCATTGGATCCTGATGTTAAGCAATTTTATCTGAGGTGGTGCTTGTAATCTCATTGGTTGACCATAGTCTTTGTCCCACCTCATACCCACCTAAGCAAGTTCCCACATCTTCTCTATGAAAGTCCCTGGAAGAAACAGCTTCCGGGGGACACCCACTTGTCGGGATCCCCTCCTGTCCCTCTCTCAGACAGGAGCTTTCTTTCCCTCAATAAATATGTTCTGCTCATTACCTCTGTTTGTTCCTAAAATTCATTCTTCGGTTTTAGAGAACACGAACTCGTCCCAGGTACTTTTCAGGTTGGGGACTGGTTTTCCCTATATCATTTGGAGGCCCTATTGGAGGTCATGCACCCCAGATCAGTTTTTTCTTCCTGCATAAATGCATGCTTAATTTTAAATTCAAAAACATGAGTTTTATTTATGTATTTAAAAATTTTTTTTATTTTTTTTTTGTCTTTTTGAGGCACAGTCTTGCTATGCAGTTCAGGCTGGCCTTGAGCTCACTTTTGTAGCCCAGGCTGGTCTTGAATTCACACTGATCCTCCTGCCTTAGCCTCCCGAGTGTTGGGATTATGAGCTTTAGACAGAAAGTGACTATTAGAACTACTGCATTTGAGCAATGCTTTTTGCTCAGGCATGTGTGTTAAGAGACAGGAAGGGAGTGGGAGAAAAGAAATATGAATCAGTATGAACATCTTGCAAAAAGAATGACAAAATCAACTGAAAAATGACTTTGGCTCTTGCCTAACCTATGTGAATCCCCTAGGGTCAGCATCTATCACCACTCCTCCTTCCACCCAAAAAAAAAAAAAAAAGGAAGGAAGGAAGGAACGAAGGAAGGAAGGAAGGAAGGAAGGAAGGAAGGAAGGAAGGAGACAAAAAGGGAGAAAGGCTAAAAGAAAGATGACTTTGAAGGGAGTCATTACTTTGGAGTGGAGTCAAGGCTAAGATTTTATTGTAAAATATAGTCAAAATAATCTTTGGACATAGCAAAAGGAGTGACTTTTTTTCTTTCTGAATTATCCTTCACCCCCTTAGGACACTGCTATGTGCAAGAATGTCATTTGTGTCCTAGCACATCTGAATTTCTTTAGCAGAAATGCCTTAGATGTTTCTGAAAACTGTCATGAGGCCCAAGGCAATAAAGTTCAATAGTCTTGAGCTGTAATCTTCTCCCAAGGAAATGGCTGGAATGCCAAGATGCCTTCTGACTTTGATTTCACAGCAGGGCTTCATTTGTAATGATGCAGTCCAAACTTTAAATGACAACAGCTGTGATATGAAGCCCCACAGACTCATTTATAAAAACTTCCCACAAATTAAAAAAAATTAAACAGTGGGGTGAAAGATTTCAGGCCATGACCAATTAGCAGGGACTAGGCAACCATAAAACATTTAGGCCAGAAAGAGCTATTTATTATCTTACAAAATGTTTACACATTGTAGTGCAAGGCTAAAACCTGTGCACTAGTCAAATGCTGATTGCAAAGTATAAATATGAAATTCTTTGTAAATCACATTAGAGACATTTTAAGTTAATTAGGTTGAAAGATGGAGAAATTTTAAAACAGCAAGACTACAACTATTGACATACCAACTGCATTCCAGAATAGTGTAGTTATCTGCTGGGGAATCAGTCTATAAATACACATCTGAAGTCCCCTGTGCTTTGGCTGTATTGTAGTTATAAACATGCCAGACAATTTATAAACTTGTAAGGACTTGAATACTTACACAGATTTTATTCTGAACTTTGCTATGTAATTTACCTTTAAATTTTCCTAGAATTAAAGAGTAAGCCTGGCAATCTTAATTTCCCATTATCTTCAATAACTTACTTTTAACCTACATGCCTTTGAACTATCATGTCTAACATTTCTATTTCATAGAACTTTAGAATCTCTCAAAAATGTTATATATTTAAACATTTAAGAAAAAAATGAGATTGAAAGTTACAATGTGTTATAAAACTTGTAATGGCTTACATAGGTTTCAGACTCACTGAGTTAACTTCTTTGTGAATTAGTAATACGGCACCCTACTCAGTAGTTTAAAAATCACAACTTTAAGCCCTCATGTTGGGGAAGTTCCTCCTAAGGCTGATGAGTTCTTTTTATATCTGCTCTTAGCAAATAGAGCATTGTACTTGTGAAGACCAAAGGTAAATGACCTTAAGTTAGAATGTACCAATTGTAATAGCCTAAACTAGAGTGATTCATGTTGATGTATATGTACCTAAGGAAGTCAGCCCCCATAGGTGATAATGAAGTGTAGGCCTAACTTACCTGTTGAACCATATAGGAATGTAGCTAATGATTTTTTTTTTTAGCTAATGATTTTGTTTTGTTAAAAACTCAGAGTTCATCTGGACACTGTGCTCAATCTATTGTCTAGTTAATTTGTAAGTTGTGCCTGTAAGCGTTAGTCATTTACAAATGATTAATTTCAAGAAAACCAGTGTGTGCTAAATGGAAAGTAGGTTCTGTTTTTTTTTTTTTTTTT
>PVJA010051078.1:0-12997 GCA_004027025.1 Myocastor coypus | reverse complement strand
AGACAGGGTCTCACTGTGCAGTTCAGGCTGGCTTTGAGCTCACTTTTGTAGCCCAGGCTGGTCTCAAACTCACAACGATCCTCCTGCCTCAGCCTCCCGAGTGCTGGGATTACAGGCGTGAGCCACTACACCCGGCTATGCAACATTCTTGAAATGACAAAGTACTGTGCTTCTTGGGAGAAATAGGAAAATCATTTTGGACCAGCTTGAGACAGTTGTGACCACCCCACTACCTTTGTCCATGATGGGCAGATACTCTTACTGTGGCTTGCAAAGTCATTTGGAAAAGGCGAAAGATTTATATGATCTGAAGAGAAACCAGAGTATTGCAAAGTCATTTGTCCTTTCCTACTGAGCAGTGATCTATTCACCCTGTGCCACTGATGGTATATCCATCACAGAAATGCCATCTTGATTCCCAATGTGGTTCTGACCCAAACCCTCTCAAGGGTTCTGTATACAATGTCTCAGAATAATGAGCCTCATCCTTTATGAGTAACAATGGAAGCAAGGCTTGAGTTTGTTCCCAACTTTGTTTTGGTCCCCAGGTGGGTTCTAAATAAGTAATATTCCTCCCAAGTTCCTGGTGACTGGATATGCATTCCCGGCCAGGCCCCTTTGCTACCTCTCCAATCTCAGTGTTAAATATTAAAGTCCTGAGGCCTGGTGGCTCTGTTCAGAGGCTGGAGCCACATTTTCATAAAATATCTCCCACTGGTTGGCTGCTATATTTGTTCATTATTTTAATCTATGTATACTGGCTAAGTGTGTATCATTGCTTTTCTCCACCAATATTAGTTTGGAATTGAAAGCAAATTGGTTCCCACACAGCCCAGTGGGGAGGACTCATTGCTGCTGGCAGCCACACCTAGTGGTGCTGACCCCTGGATCTTCAGATGCACCTTGCTGTTCATAAGACAGGGGAGAGGTTAGTGGTCAAAGTGGTGTAGAAGGGTCTGAGGAATATCTGCTTCAGTCAAGGTACTTTCCCAGGTGCTGTCTGAGAAGACAAAGCGTAAGACTATAGTTTATAAGCTGCCCAGAGAACAAAAACATGTGTAGTGAAAAAAGACAGCTCAGCCCAAAGCAATACCAGATGCAGGCAGGTGGAGAGCCTCAGAGAACACTAGTGTTAGTACTGAGCACTAGAGGGAGCAGGTCCAGGGCTGGCTGGAGCTGTCCAGGGAAACTGCTCTCAGGCCTTGGGATGGGATAGAGCAGGTCTTGGTTAAGGGTACAGAACAGGAAAAGGGTAAGGGTCCTCTGAAAGTGATGGGGCTTTTCAGGGAGCTCAGCCCACTCCATTATTAATGTCACCATGTGAGCCCACTACTGATAGTGTGTGTGTGTGTGTGTGTGTGTGTGTGTGTGTGTGTGTGTGTCTGGCACTGGTATCTATGAGGAAGACACAACACCCACAGTCTTCAAGAGTATGAAGTTCTAATGAAGGGTCTGATACTAGAGGTTTCCCCGAGAGACTCTGTTCATCCCTGGGTTGCATATACATACTTAGATCTTTCTGGACCAGCAGTCCGCTGGTCTTTTCATTGCTGATAGTCAAGCCCCAAGCCAATCTGAGCCAGGCTGGTCTTATTTTTCCAAAAGTGCCATGATTAGATCTAGAGTCCTGCCCAATGGAGAGGAAACAGCAAAGGGAGGAGGCTGAGGCTGATACCAGAGGGAGGGCAGCGGGAGGCAGGTGCAGACCTCCCAGGCAATGGCCCCTTCCAAGCTCCCCCTCCCCGCAGCACCAGTGACTCCCTGGATGGGGTTTTGGAAAGGGCTCCTGTGTCCTTCTCTGCCAACAACTGAAATCATAAAAGCAGACACTAATTGTGATGATCAATTACTAGGCCTTACTGATGGGCCTGTGGGTCAGGGGAAGCCAGAAGCACTGAAACACGGTTCACCTACCAGGAAGGGCACCTCTCTTCTTGCTTGGCTCTGCCTCCCTTTGTACCTGGCCCCTGCTCTGGATTTGAGGCAAAGCCCAAGTACTTGACAGCAGCTTTGCCGGCTCCTCAGCAGCTCCTGGCACGAGCTGGGACTAAAGTGCTAGGATTCTGTGTATGTGTATGACATGCCTTTGGTATAGTAAGGTGTCTTAGTTACTTTTTTTCTTTTTTTTTTCTTTTTTGTCTTTTTGAGACAGGGTCTCGCTATGCAGTTGAGGCTGGTCCTGAGCTCACTTTGTAGTCCAGGCTGGTCTCGAACTTGCACCAATCCTCCTGCCTCAGCCTCCCGAGTGCTGGAATTACAGGTGTGAGCCACCACGCCCAGCAAACAATTTCCATCAGTGTTTTTTTTTTTGTTTTGTTTTGTTTTGTTTTGTTTTTTTTGTGGAGCTGGGGATTGAACTCAGGTCCTTGTGTTTGCCAAGCAAGTGCTTATTCTACTGAGCTATCTCCCCAGCCCCCTTAGTTACTTTTTATTCGTTGCTGGGACAAATACTCGACACTGAAAATGAAGGAAGGAAAGGTTTATTTAGCTCACAGTTACTGGAGGTTTTAGTCCATATTCGGCTGGCCCAAGTCTGACTGGAACAGGGCAGAGAGCATCCAGTTCATGGAGACAGAACAGCAACAATCACGACAGAGGCAACTGACCAACCAGAGTAGCAGAGAGCAATAGCGCGAGTCTGTCTGTCTCCCTGTCTCTTTTTATATTACATTCAGGCTCTGTGCCTCAAGCCTATCCACCTTAGGCCACACCCATAATCCCATCAGTACTAAAACACATAATCCCAGTCGATTATGAGTCAACTCTCAAACTCTAGAAGTCCCTGCCCCATGATTGCATGAGGCTTTGGGGGGACAACTAGACACAAACCATAACATAAGGCCTGTAGTATTCCACACAATTCAGGATCCACTGGACACTGGCAGACCCACAGAAAGGCTTTGATTCCATCCCAAGACTGGCAGGAACTTATGGGGGAAGCAGTCTGCCAGCAACACCCAGAAACCTTTCTGCTGCAGTGTGGAGCCGACAGTTTAGGGCTCACAGAGAAGATGCCTGGCCTTCCCCACAAGAAGCAAAGGTATAACACCATAACACTTGCATCTGTGCCCCTTTTTTTTTTTTTTTTTTCAGGACTGGGGTTCAGCCAGGCATGGTGGCACATGCCTGTAATCCCAGCACTTGGGAGGCTGAGGCAGGAGGATAGGTGTGAGTTTGAGATCAGCCTGGGCTACAGAAGTGAGCTCAAGGCCAGCCTCAACTGCATAGCGAGACCCTATCTCAAAAAAGACAAAAAAGCAACTCATGACCTTGCACTTGCCACGGAGCTATCTCCCCAGCCCCTGTGCCACTTCTTCTGAAAGAAAATGTGGACCAAAGGACTGGAAAGCATCAGGCCTGACCCAGTCCTTCCTGGGAGCCCACGTGGGTAGAGCTCATTTCCTCTGGTTATCTTCAGCCTTCTGTGATATCCCAGAGAATACTGAGCAGGACTTCCCCGAAAGCTTCAAGCATAAGCCAGGAGTATAAAGTGACAGCACTACAAACATGCAGTTTGGTGGGACTACTGTCATGTGGTGAGCTGCCATCCAAGGGAGGCTGTCCTTGCTCAGCAGTGGGAAGTTGGACTCGACTGGGTTCCTTGGGGCTGAGTTCCTCTGGCATGGGTTGGTATTTGCAGGCTAAGCGTAGGTCCAGGTCATCAGGCTTGGACAATTCAGCCACTTATGAGTCGACATGGTCACAGCACACCCCCTCACCAACTGCACAGGAGCCTCATGCCTGGCCACCCTGCTTTCAGCTCCCACCTGTGGCACTGACACTTGTCTCTTCTCCAGAAGTATAGAGTACCCAAGGTGCCTCAGCTTCTTTAAGTTGTGGCAGTTGTCCCAGGCAGTTTGCTAAATGTCCCCATCAGCCTCACAGAGCCATCATCAGAGACTTAGGACTACATCCATTTCCATTAAGTCCAACAGAGACAGGGATGGGACAGGCAATGCCAGACTAAGTGGTCACATAAAGAACCCAGCACTACAGCTTTTACAAAACATAAGCGCGCCCAGGAGTGAGGGAAGCAGAGTTCATCAAGACAGCCACAAATGAGGCAAACGAGTAATTATGCCTAGGTGGCTTCAGGAGTAGGTATAGTGGATCAGCAGGCACTGTGGGCACAGGCTCTGTGCTGAGGGTGCACGGCAAGGAGCTGCGGCTGCCTGCCTGTGGAGTCCATTCCTTCCCATTTGCCTGATGTTCTCCTCCGAGGTAAAGGCATAAACCACATTTAAAGTGGTTTGCCTTCTTCCTTGCAGTCGTAATTGGTGGTTACTCACCTCCCGCGGGTGCTGTAAATAAGCACACCAGGAGCCAAACCTAGAGTCATTAGTGGTACTGACTGGTTTTAGCTGGATTGAGCTGTTGCTGACTCACAGACAGGTGGAAAATACCATAGTATGTCCTCTGCACAGTCGCCTGCTCTCCCCAACTTGTCACACTGTGGAAAGGCCACTGTTCTCTTAACAGCTGGAGCCCAGAGCCCACTATCCTGGGGAAACCATCTGAGGCCCCCAGTGGATGGCTGAAAAAAGGGTAGAACCTGAGATAAAGTTTAATTTCTAAAATAGGCACAGGAGCAGGGCGTGGTGGCTCATGCCTGTAATCCCAGCACTTGGGAGGCTGAGGCAGGAGGATTGGTGCGAGTTTGAGACCAGCCTGGGCTACAAAAGTGAGCTCAAGGTCAGCCTCAACTGCATAGCAAGACCCTGTCTCAGAAGGACCAAAAAAAAGAAAAGGAAGCTTGGGCAGCGGCAGGGACCGCGGTTCGATCCCTGGCACCACATGCTGCGCCAGCCCTGCCCTCAGGGTAGGCTGAGCCAGCCGTAAAAATAAATAAATAAACAAACAAAAAGTTCTGAAACAAGAAAAAAAAAAGTTAAAAAAAAAAAAAAAGAGCACTCCCTCTCTCACCTTGTCTTATTGTTGAAATTTGGATGTCCACAGCACAGCCTTTAGACAGACTACCTCTTTTTTTTCCTTCAGAACTGGAGATCAAACTCAGGACCTTGCACTTGCCAGGCAGGCACTTTTGCCCCTGAGCTATCTCCCTGACCCCTAGCATGGCCTTTAGCCAGTCGGTCTTTTTAGTATTTAGAACAGATACAACCAGTGCTTGTTCCTTGAAAAATAAAGCAAACAAAACAAAATAAAAACTGTCTACATTCTTGTACTTCACCTTTTCACCTACAGGAATCACTTAATGGCCTCTCTTTGGCATCTGGGACCCACCAGCATCACTACTATTGTACCTGGGGGCCATTATTAAATAAAATTAGGGTCACTTAAACACAAGCCCTGTGGAGCAGCGACAGTGAATCTGATAACCACGAGGGCTCCAGAGGGACCGGTGGGCAGGAAGTGTATGGATGCTCCAGATGAAGGGATGCTTCACATCCTGGACAGGCGAGAGTGGGACAGAAAGATTTCATGAGAACAGAATTCGACTTTGTTTTAGTTTTGGGGTTTTGATGCCGGGGATGGTAGGCAATTTGAAACTTCTGAAGTGTTTATTTCTGGAATTTTCCATTCAGTGTTTTTGGACTTTGTTAACCCCAGGTGACTAAAATGTTGGACAGCCCTGGCTCAAAGGGGATTTGCTGTGTGTGTGTTTACATGTGGTGCCCAGAGGGCTAGGTCATGACTTATTGGTTTATTATTCAGGCCAAGTGACATAGATGCTTCTCTGACTTCTGGAGTGCTTTGTTTATTTGTTTAGTTTTTTTTTTAAGAATTTTTTTTTCTTGTTTCAGAACTTTGTTTGTTTGTTTATTTTTTGTCTTTCTGAGGCAGGGTCTCCCTATGCAGTTTAGGCTGCCCTTGGGCTCACTTTCGTAGCCCAGGCTGGTCTTGAACTCACACCAATCCTCCTGCCTCGGCCTCCCAAGTGCCGGGATTACAGGCGTGTGCCACCACGCCCGCCTCTGTTTATTTTTATGGCTGGCTCAGCCTACCCTGAGGGCAGGGCTGGTGCAGCATGTGGTGTTGGGGATCAAACTGCGGTCCCTGCAGCTGCCCAAGCTTTCCTAAGCAGGTGCTTTAGACCACTGAGCCATCCTGCTGGGCCCTGTTTGTTTAGTTTTGTTTTGATTTTTGGAACCACGGATCAAACTCAGGACCTTGCACTTGCCAGGCAGGCACTTGTGCTCCTGAGCTATCTCCCTGGCCACTAGAGTGTTACTGAGAATTCAGAAGTGCCATGTCACAGGAATGAGCCCAATGTGCATTGTTGGTTATATGATAAGACAAGGCATTTATACCAATAGTTCAAAATAAATAGTTTGTTTATTTTCCCATTTAACCATGTTTAAGGGAACAGTTTTCTAAAACTTTTTTATCTTGTACTGTATCCCCATTAAGCTACTACTCCCCGCTCTATCAGCCCCTCACAACTATGCTGCCACTTTGTTTCTAAGAGGTGTTTGTTTATTTGTTTGTTTTGGGGGTTGAACCTAGGGCCCTTGCACTGAGCTACATCCACAGCCCATTTTTTACTTTTTTTTTTGAAGGCTCAGCCCACCCTGGGGGTGCAGCTGGTGCAGTGTGTGGTGCCGGGGATCAAACCACGGTCCCTACAGTTGTCTAAGCTTGCCTAAGCAGGCGCTTTAGACTGATGAGCTATCTTACCAGCCTTTTTCTTTTTTACTTTTTGAGACAAGATCTCACTAAATTGCCTAGGCTGGCTCAAATTTGCAACCCTCCTGGCTCAGGCTTTGCTAAGTGCTGGGACTACAGCTTTGTGGCACCATACCTGGTTTTCTGTGAATTAAATGAGTGCTGTGTCATATATCTACCTCTGCAGTATTCCATAGAATAATGCCACTGTCCTGAAAGTTTTTTATGCACCACCTATTCACCTCTCTCCTGACCTCAAGCCACCCCAGTCTTGTTACTGTCTCCACAGTTTGGCCTTTTCCAGAATGTAATCACAGAGCCCGTCACATGTTCAGATTTGCTTCCTTCTTTTAGCAAAGTGCATTTAGGTTTCTACATGTCTTTTCATGACTTGATTGCTCATTTCCTTTTACTGTTGGTTAATATTCCTCTGTATGCATGTGTCAGGCCTCTGTGTGTCTACTCACCAGACTACTAAAAAACAAACCTGGGGGGCGGTGAGATGGTTCAGCAGTCTAAAGCACCTGCTTAGGAAAGCTTAAGCAACCACAGGGACCGTGGTTTGATCCCTGGCACCACATGGTGCGCCAGCCCCACTCCAGGGCAGGCTGAGCTAGCCATAAAAAACAAATAAATAGAAGATTACAGGCAACTTGGTTGCTTCCAAGTTTTTTTTTTGTTTGTTTGTTTGTTTGTTTTTTGTCTTTTTGAGGCAGGGTCTTGCTATGCAGTTCAGGTTGGCCTTGAGCTCACTTTGGTAGCCCAGACTGGTCTCAAACTCACACTGATCTTCTTGCCTCAGCCTCCCAAGTGCTGGGATTACAGACATGCACCACCATGCCTGGTTATGCTTCCAAGTTTTAGAAATATTTTGTTTTTATTTTTTCTTCTCTTCCCTTTCCTTCTTTTTTTTCTCTGATATACTCCCCCAAATCTGTCTCTCTTTCTTTCCTCATTCCATCCCCCACTTCCCCTCCCCCTCCTTTCTCTCCTTTCCTCCTCTTTCTTCTCTTTGGTGCTGGGGATGGATCCCCAGGCCTCATGTATGCTAAAACCAGCTCTCTACCACTGAGCCACACCCCCACCAGCCTTTGGCAATTATTAACAAAGCTTCTATAAACATCCATATACAGGACTTTTTTTTTTTTTTTTTTTTTTATGTACTTGGTTGTTATAGGGCCTCACTATGCAGCTAGAACTCCTGGTGATCCTCCTGTCTTCAGCCTTCCCAGCACTGGGATCACAGGCGTGGGCTGGTATGCCTGGACTCTGGCAGGCTCCACCCACCCTAGGGGCTGGGCTAGTGCCTGGGCTTTGGACTTCAGACCCTGTGCTTGGTTAAGCTTACCTAAGCAGGTGCTTTAGTCCCCTGAGCTGTCTCACTGGTATAGGATTTTATGTGCACATTCATTTTCAACCCTTTTGGGTAAATGCCAAGGAGCATTATTGTTGGATCCTGTGGTAAGAGCATGCTTTAGTTGTGTAGGAAACTGCCAAGGTGTTGTCCAGAGTGGTTACATCCTCCTTCATGCCCACCAGGGAGGAGAGGGGGTCCTGTCACTCCACGGCCATGCCAACATCTAGTGCTTCAGTGGACTGAACTCTAGTCAGTCTGATAATTATGAAATGGTATCTTTTTTTTTTAAATCTTACTTTGTACTTCTGGGCACAGAAGCCAGGGCTGAACGCTTGGCAGTCAAGGACTCATCACTGAGCCATGTCCCTGGCCCTTTGTGGTTGTTTTAATTGGTAGTTCTCTAATGACACAAAATGCTGATCATCTCGATCTGCTATTTGCCATCTGTATATGTTTCTTGGTGTTTGATGACTTTTATAACGTCTTTTCTTTCATAGATCATGTTTTTTTGTGAAAGATGGAAAGTCTGTATTTATTTTTTATAGATGCCAAGCACTGTTTATTGAAGAGAGTATTCTTCCTCCATTAAATTGCTTTTGTTCCTTTGTATTCATGTGGCTCTATTTCTGAGCTCTGTTCTGTTCCACTGATTTCCTTGTCTGCATCTTCCCTAATACCACACTGTGTAATTACAGTAGCCCAATGCCCACTTCTGAAGCCAAAGAGAATTGAAAGCTTTATCCAATGTTATCTGTGCATGCTGGGGTCATCAGACCTCCATGTATGATCACTCCCAGCTGGCAGGTGACCCAGTTCCAAAAATGTGATTTAGAGTTTACTTTTGGGGCCACTCTTGGTACCAACTGCTGTAGGCTGGGTTCCCTGGAATAGAGGGTTGCATCCAAGGGGTGTGGAGAGGATGCACTCATGAATAAGGCCATTGAGGAAGCAGCATGAGTGGAGGCAAAGTTCAAGTGTGGTCCAGTTGCATCAGAGAGCATGGCTAGGGTCCCTGCAAGACCCATGGAAAAGGAGCATAAACTCCTGTGAAGAGGCCCCTGAGGCCAGAGGAAGTTCCCCCACCCCCAGGAGGTTTGTAGCTGGGGTGAGCACCTCCAGTTGGGGACCCACTACACAGTCCTTCAACCAGAAGCAAAATCTGGAGGCCAATCTCTGTTTCACATAGTGTGCTGACAATGGGGAATTTAAAGTTATTCTGTATTTTAAGAATTGTTGATTTCTTCCTAAGGAGAGGATAAAAAAAGAAGAAGGAAAATTTTAAAACCTAGAGAGTTACCTGAAGGGTTTTGCATAGCTAAGCTTCTCAGGGCCTTGCGGGCAAGGATTCCCCTCTAGCCTGGTGTTTCCAGCCAGGCTTGGTCACACTGTCAACAACCAAATTGTCAGGAAAAGATTAAAAGTGCTTAATCATGCAAGGACAAAGGCTAAGAGATGAACTGCCCATCTGTCAATAGTAACAGAAGTGAGGATTAGAAATTAGTGGGTGGCTTAACTGATATTTTTAGACTTCCGCTAGAAAGGGATAAGGATTCTAAAAACAGGAAAGTGATAAATGCCGCATAATTCAGTAAAGATCATGGTTAGCTTAATGTCCTTTGTAAAGAAACTATCAGAAATGATGTGGGAGGATTTAGCTGTAAAGTTGCTTGAAAAGCAGAATTTGATCCAAGACAGGCAGCCTAGATTTTTGAGAAGAAACATGCCCACAAGTCATGTTGGAGATTTTCAAACACATACTTATAGTGGACGATGATCTTGCTTTGTGTTGCGTGCATCTGTGAAGAATCTGATAATGCTATATATAGAAATATGTTCCAAAAGTAAAGAGTGGGAAAAGAGGTAGGCAGCAATCCCACATTTCCAAAACCCAGAACGTAATGCTGATACTCATACAAATGACACTGGTGGCAAATGGAGAAGCTCCCTGGTCACCCCCAAGCCATGTGCACAGCCTCCCACAGGGAGGATCTTGGTCACTGATGAGTATATACCTAGCTACACAGGAAGTCCAGGTAACACTGACTTCTACAGGGTCTAAAACAACCCTCTGGCCTTTTTTTGTTGTTGTCTTTTTGAGACAGGGTCTCACTATGCAGCTTAGGCTGGCCTTGAGCTCACTTTTGTAGCCCAGGCTGGTCTCGAACTCATACTGATCCTCCTGCCTCAGCCTCCCGAGTGCTGGAATTACAGGCGTGCACCACCACACTTGGCTGGCCTTTCTTTTAGTGGGAGACAGCAAGGAGTTTGTCCATGAAGGTGTACAGCTTTTATGAGTCCTTGGAAACTCATAGCCCAAGGAAGCATCAGGTCAAGGAAGGACCTTGGGGAAGACAGCTGGTGAGTGTCCCTTGTGCACTCCTGAACTGGGGTGAGTGATGGTAGCCTTCTCCTGAGGCACGTGAAGGCCCTCACAGACAGGGATGAGGCAGGAGAAGACAGGACTGCAGGTGAGTGGGGACAGTAGCTGGGACCCCAGGATGGAGGAACTAGGACACTTAGCAGGCACTCAGGGTCCCTTAGGTCTATTATTTATTTAGTCTTTTTTGAGACAAGGTCTCGATATGCAATTCAGGCTCGTCTTGAGCTCACTTTGTAGCTGAGGCTGGCCTCAAACTCACAATGATCATCCTGCCTCAGTCTCCTGAGAGCTGGGATTACGGGTATGTACCACAACACCCAGAGTCAGGGTCCCTAGGTCTAGAAGTGAGGGCAATGCCAGTAGGAAGACAAGCACTGTGGAAGGTGCTGTGGCTTCATGAGTGACCTGTGGCTCTTTTCAGATGGAGCGTGTGGGAACAGGAGCAGGTATACGTCTCCAAATAGATATTTGGTCTAGCTGCAGGACTGACTGATCAGCAACAAGGCAAGGATGCCCCCTCTGGTCACTGCTACTCAGTAGCATGCTAGAAGTCCTAGATCATGTTAAAACAGGAATGGAAAAAAAAGGTTTATGGGCTGGGGAAGGAGAGCTAAAACTATCTTTGTTCACACATTAATGGGATGATAGAAAATCCTGAATAGACCAGGAAAAGAGAACACTTGGAATGAATAAATGATTATAGCAATGCTGCAGGAAACAAGGCTACTATACAAAAGTCATTTGCTCTCCTATATGCCAGCAATGGACGATTCAAATCTGTAATTAAAGATGTCACCTTACTACATGGTGAACCGTGCAGCTGGACCAAGCCCTCCCTGTGGCCTTTGCATTTGCTGTTTTCTCCATCTGGAAGCCCACATGGCTGATTCCCCAGCCTTCAGGTCTCCAGAAACTGCTTTATCAGAGAAAATAACCTACCTTGGGCTCTCTCTGGCCTAATAATGCCCCATTGCATGATGGTTTTTGTTTTCTTTGTACTGAGGATTGAATTCAGACCTTTTCCGCTCAGCTACATTCTCCACTATTTTTATTGCCTTTTTGAGACAGGGTTTCACTATGCAGTTCAGGCTGGCCTTGAGCTCAGTTTTGTAGCCCAGGCTGGTCTCGAACTCGCACGGATCCTCCTGCCTCAGCCTCCCGAGTGCTGGGATTACAGGCGTGAGCCACCACGCCCGGCTCTCTACTATTTTTATTTTTTAATTTTGAGCCAGGTTCACCCTGATTTGCTACATTGCCCAGGCCAGGTTGGAACTTGTAACTCTCCTGTCTCAGCCTGCCAGAGTGTATCACAGCATACAGCTTTCCTGTTGCTATCTCCAGTACCTCTCACCACTGAGCCGTATGTATCTTTCATTTACTTGTCTTGTGTAGTGGATGTTTCTCACTGGAAAAGGAGACAAGGATTATTATTTGCTTTGTTCACAGCTATATTTTTTGCCCTATGAACACCTGTTTTAATGATTTGTTTTAGCAGCTTTATTGAGCTCTAATTCACTTATCTGGTGTATAACTTGGTAATCTTTAGTATACTCACAAAGTGATAAAAACTATCACAACTGTGTCATTCTAAAATTTTCATTATCTCAAAAAGAAGCCCCTACCCTTGAGCAGTCACTGTCTACCACCCCAAGTTTCCCACCCATTGCAACCACTAATCCACTTTCCATCTCTATAGATGTCAGATCTAACCAGCAGCAATGGCGCAGTGGCGCAGCAAAGGAGAAATAAGTGTGTGTGTGTGTGTGTGTGTGTGTGTGTGTGTGTGTGTGTGGCAGGGGAGCCTTTATTAACTCTGAAGGAAAGGAAAGAATCAAAGGTAGGGAGATGGGCAGATCCTCTGATCTGAGACAGGGAGGATGAAACTTTAAGGACTTTTGCTGGGGTGGAGCTTGAGGGACAGGTACACAGGAACTGATTGGAGCCTTCCTTGTGTAAGTGGGAAAGAGAAAAGGAATTCGTATCCGGGACTGGGGTGGGGAAGAAGGAGGAAGTGGTCATCGGGAAGATAAACTGTTGTTTGGGGGATTCAGCCATGTTGAATCAGGGCCATGATAATTTAGCAGTCTGTACTCAGGTTGTAAGCTATCTATAGATAAACTCAAAATGAATGGAATCATGCAGTATGGATGTTTTTTGGTGTGATTGGCTTCTTTCACTTAACACAATGTTAAGTTTTCTAAGTTTCATCCAAGAGGCAGCTATTGGAATTTAGCTTTGCTTTGCTTTCTTTCTTTTTTTTTTTGGACCAGGGTTCAAACTCACGACCTTGCACTTGCCCAGCAGGCACTTGTGCCTCAGAGCTATCTCCCCAGCCCTTTTTTTTTTTTTCTTTTTTTGTCTTTTTGAGACAGGGTCTGGTTGTACAGTTCAGGCTGGCCTTGAGCTCAGTTTTGTAGCCCAGGCTGGTCTCGAACTCTTACCGATCCTCCTGCCTCAGCCTCCTGAGTGCTAGGATTACAGGTGTGCGCCACCACGCCCAGCATCTTTGTTTCTTTCTCTCTTTTTTTTTTTTTTGTCTTTTTGAGACAGGATCTCTCTATGTAGCTCAGGCTGGCCTTGAGCTCATTTTTGTAGCCCAGGCTGGTCTCCAACTCACACTGATCCTCCTGCCTTAG
>PVJA010051077.1:10000-12978 GCA_004027025.1 Myocastor coypus | reverse complement strand
AAAAAAAAAAAAAAAAAAAAAAAAAAAGAAAATTCTTCTCTTTGGACTAAGAGGAAGCAAATGTATACACAGTCAAATGTACGACAATTGCAGTGGGCCACTAGTGAAGCTTGTTGGAGGCTATTGATCTAAGCCTCCTAAAGCTCATCTCACCAATCTAGCTCTGCGTTTCATGCATTATAATTAAGCTTTTATTTTATTTTATTTTTTTTCTGGGTGATCAAGGGCAAGTCAAAGCAAGACCTGTATAACTAAACATTCATTTTTTTGTATCTTCCAGGGTCAAATCCCCTCAGAATTAAGTTTGGGACCATATACAGTACTTTGTATAACGGTTGTAGTGTCAGCCTTCGGGACAAGTCATGGCCATTGCTTGGCCAGTTTGCTTTCTGTGAAAGCCTGAGAGAATGTTTTCCTCTGGGTGACTCTCCTTAGTCGCACTATAGTTCATTTATCCCTTTCCTCTGAGGTCCCATAATCTCCTTGACCAGAAAATTTGGGATACCTCTGAGTTATGGGATATTACAGCACAGGTTCTCTTATAGCCTGAGTCCTTATTGACCTTGAAGGGCTAGGGCCAAAATATTGGCTATCCTCATGGCCCTTTTTCTCCAATTTTTGGTCTGTTAACTTACATTCTTAACCCTCCAGCAGAAAAGCTTTGTGATACTATTACTCTGTAACATAGATACTTGAGCTTATCATCACTGGCTTTCTGAGTATCAAATATCTTTAACTTAGCATGGAAATGATATTTTCTAACCATCATTGATATTCTAATAACGTTCCATACAATGTGATATAAGCAGTTACACAATTTTGACACAGATATTTGAAAATTCAAGGAAATACAAAATTGTATGCTGTCAGGACTATGGTATTTGGCCCAGTCTCTTATTTTCAAGTACTACTCTTGAGAGAGAGAATGACAGTAACTGAGTTTACACCGGGAGCAGTACACATCAAAAAGACGAGAGTGACATGCATTCCGAGCATAGTTTTAGTGTTACATAGTGCTATGATCAATATGATGAACCTTTTGAAGGTTCTTGAGCCCAATATCTGATTCATCCTGTGTACATAAGTGCATCGTTTTGCTCTTGATATGTTTTCTCCTTTATCTGCTTCCAGTTACTTCATTGTTTAATCCATAACACATTCAGCTGTGCTATGCCCTTAAGTTCTTATTTTCTTCTTTAAAGTTCTTATATTAGGGAGACTATACGATATTTACACATATAGGTCTGGTTTATTTCACTAATGAGTATATGGGGCCCGGCAGGATGGCTCAGTGGTCTAAAGCGCCTGCTTAGGAAAGCTTGGGCGGCTGCAGAGACCGCGGTTCAATTCCTGGCACCACATGCTGCGGCAGCCCACATGCTGAGCCAGCCATAAAAATAAATAAACAAACTAATGAGTATATGTTCAATATACATCCATTTATATATGAAGTCTTCATACTTATCATTCTTTATGGATAAGTAATATTCCATTGTATAAAGATACCACATTTTTTTAAACCATTCTTCAAATGATGAGCATTTTGGCTGTTTCCAAGATTTGGCTATTACAAATTGGGTTCCTGTAAACATAGGTGCACAGATATCGCTATGGTGTGATGTTTTCAGTTCTTCTGGGAAAATTCACGGGCCACTGTTTCTTTAAATTAAAAATAAAGGAAAAACTTTTACTTGGGAAAGCTACCAATGTCAGACAGTAAAATTTAAACATTTTATATCAGCACTGATATTTTCAGATTTCTTTAAACAACAGTCATAAAAATGCAAGTGCTAAGAATACGTAATGAGAACTACAGAATTTCAATTTTAATAACACAGAGTAAGTCATCTCTTGCTTATAATTTAATTATGATACTGGCATCACAAAATGTGAAACTATAGCCTTAGAAACTTGTAAATGAAAACTAGTACTGAGGTTAAATAAGAACTTTAAAGATAAACATTAAAATATCTTATACCGAAGAATACAACTTTGTAATAACAGCTACAAAACTAAGTCATTGTATGTTAAACATTTACTACTAGATGCTAAGGAAAAATTAGAGGCAATTAATAATGTAAGGCTGAATATCAAATGCATTATTGATAATATTTCCTTTCTAGTTGATAAAATTACTTGTATCATATATTGAAGTGCTTAATGTTCAGACAGGCATTAAATGCAGTTTAAATTTTAGCATAATTAAAGTAAGTCCTAAATAACTTTGAAGCAGTTAAAAATTTAAATTTATGATCCAATGTATCCTTAGCACCTAAGATAGAGCCTGAGATGTAGAAGATGTAGAGTTCAAAAGTATTTCAATGTGAAAGGAGAGCTACTTACTGCACTTGACCACAAGGGGGCACAATTGAAACAGATACAGGACAGTTATGCTGACCCTGTTGCGTTGTCTTAGAAATTGAATTTTGTTTTTCTCACACTTTTTGTAGATAGCAAGTTACTCTACATAGATTTCTACAGAATAGCAATGGTAGAAAAAAAAAAAAACTACAGAATATGAAACTAAACTTTTGTTAAAATATGAAATACAGCACACGGTTTACAGAATTTACTACAGAACTCAGAAGGCGAAGCACAGTAACAGAAGGAGGAAACCATTTAGGATTGAGGCACGTCCCTGCTTGAGGCCATTGGCCTAGGATTTGCATTTGCATTTTTGTTGGTGGCCACATTTCTTTTCTTAAAAAAAAAACAAAAAAACAAAAAAACATTATTTTTATTTATTTATTTATTTTCTTGTTTCAGAACTTTTGTTTATTTATTTATTTTTATGGTCGGCTCAGCCTGCCTTGAGGGCAGGGCTGGCACAGCACCTAGTGCTGGGGATTGAACTGCGGTCCTTGCAGCCGCCCAAGCTTTCCTAAGCAGACGCTTTAGACCACTGAGCCATCCCGCAGGGCCCCATGTGGCCATATTCCTTAAATTTCATTTTCTTTATTTTTTGTGAGTAGGGAAAA